>JAURVB010002672.1:0-77301 GCA_033002965.1 Piper betle | reverse complement strand
AGGCACTGTTTAGTATAGGGCATGTTCAGACTTGTGGTTCAAAGGGTACTAAAGGTGATTGCCTAAGAGTACTCAGCCTTCGTGCTCAAGGCTAGGAGAAATATGGGGGTAAAGAGAGGGCTTAGGATTTGAGACTAGAAAATGAATTAAGAAAATGCCGAGAGCGGCATCAGCAGCAGCAGATTAGTTAGTTTGGGATGCTACCGGGTCTGCAGCCCAGTGTCTCCTCAATAGTACCCTTCAGAGTATTCACGTGGAGTATATGATGTTTTCTTTCATATGAGAGTTAGCTCGCATAGCCAGCTTGTTATAGTTATTTTATTTTCTGGACCAATAACACTTGTTACTGACGTGTTTTTATATTATATGTAGGTAATAATTACTAGTTGGAGGAGCTAGCTTGGACGGAGGAGCACTGTTATCGCTTGCACACATGTCAGTCGATAAGTGGTTAATATTCTATTTATGATGCTATTATATTGTGAATGTTGTGAAATGCTATGACATGGTATGATATGATTGAATGTTATGAGATGATGATAAGATATGATGATGTGACATGATTGAATTCTAAGACACGATGACAGAATGTGAAACATGAATAGATTGCGCAGCAGGAGCGTGGTGGGTTGGAGACCCAAGCTTTAGAGCAAGTAAACAGTATATCAGATTGTGTGAATGAAATTGCGTGATATATACATACATGTTTACATATGTTTATCTATAGTATTTTGACAGGGTGACCCTAATTGCACTTTTAGGGGAAATTCTATCTTTTATTTCAGAATTTTCATCAATTTCTATTGTAATTGTGATGGTGTGTAATTTAGTTTGTATGTCATCCATGTAGTATCATGTTAGGATTCTGTGCATTCATCCATGCATGACGAGTAATATCTTCATCTTAAGACGCCGAGATTGGATCCATATGAGTTAGGTTTGGGTTAGCCGACCTAATTGGGGCTTGTAACATGCCGGTTCGGTTCACGAGCGTGAACCGGATTTGGGGTGTTATAGAGAAAGAGCACAATTATTTACGTCCGAGGTTGTTTCCAAAATATTAAAAAATATATATTATTATATTATTAATATACAAGTTTGGACCTCTGGTTTACCATTTGATTGACAAAAAAGATGAAAATTTTATTTAACCTTTATTTGATAAACATCTAGGTTGAGTTTTTTTTTTCAAGGTGGATGAGTCAATTTCGGTTAGAAACATTTCCGTCCGATTTGGTTTTTTAGTTGTTGGTTGTGCCACCCTAACATCGAATTAGTCCAATACAAATTGGATTTGCATATATCCAAACCCAACCATAGAGGTACTAACTGAACAAGATGAGTCAAGTTCAATTATGGTAAAACTCGTTTCATTTATTTCGAATTTGAGTTGTGTTGAGTCATATTCGAGCATGAGAAAACTCGAACATTATTCATATAATTTTTCTTCTATATGCCTTAAGAAAAGATTAATATGAAAGTTTAAATAATTTAATTTTCATTCAATTATATGCCAAATAGTTAATGCAGAAACAAAATCATTATATTATTATGTAAAACTATAATTGCAATATAATTATATATATATTACATAAATAGCTATATAAAAAATATATAAATTATTGAGTTTTATGTTCAGTTGAGCCAAATAGAGGTGGGGTAGGGTGACAAAAGGCTACTTTAATAAATGAAAGAGCCGAAAACTTGAGAGGGCAAAGGCCTATTCGCTCTAAGCTTCCGCTTCTTGCACAAGTGTGCTAGTGTAAAACCTAGTTTTGAGTTAGAGTTTTACCCGTTTGTAGTTTTACCCAGTTTGAGCCAGTCTCGAGTCAGTTCGAGCTAGCTCAAGATAGACTACTTTTCAAACAGGGCTCAAATAGCTATATGAACATGTTATGGTGGTTGATATATGCAGTGGTTGAATATGCCCGACATGCAAATGAATGCTTCAGTTAGGCTACAACAAAACATGAGTTATTAGTGTATACACGAAGTATACAGATGATTTATGTAGGTTAGCAAGGGTTTTAGGCATAAATCTAGGTCGTTATAGCTTTTAATATCCGGTCGAGATTTTCAGGGTATCTCATTTGCATGCATCATAGGGATTTTGGATTATTGGATTGCCCCTGCGATAGCTTCAGTTAGGCTATAACAGAACATGAGTTATTAGTGTATACACGAAGTATACAGATAATTTGTATAAGTTAGCAAGGGTTTTAGGCATAAATCTAAGTCATTATAGCTTTTACTATCCGTTTGAGATTTTCAGGGTATCTCATTTGCATGCATCATAGGGATTTTGGATTACTGAATTGCCTCTGTGAGTCCAGCTTGATTTGAGTCACAGATTTTGCCAGATTGAGTATAGGATTTTGAGGCCCATTTAGCCTTCTTGCCTTGATTTTTGCCTATAGAGTCACTTTTAGGACTTGAGTTAGTTTTGACGTTGAACAGTCTTGATTCGAGCTTTTCGTCCATATACATATTACACATTCCCAAAGGTGGGCACCACTAGGCCACAAGTCTGTATGACATTCAAATCATACCACGAGGCAAGATTAGTGCCGTCCACATCACCCATAGCTTAACCCAATTATTTTTCACATATTGCCATTGATTTTTGAGTTTTGAAACCCTAGCACCACCGCCACTTCGGATCGCCGTTGGCGAGTCTCCGGCTCTCCCTGACGAGTCTTCAACTCACCTTGGCTACTGGATTGGCACCCCCAATGTAAAACCCACGTTTCGAGTTAGGCTTTTATATTCAGAACCGATCGGTTCCACCATTAGTTTTGAGTCGAGTTAGTTTCAGAACACGTGTACTGAGCCGACACCAGTCGCGTGTATGAGCGATGAGGGTCATGCGTACCCAAGTATAAGATGATAACATCATGAACATAACAGAACAGAATGAGTTATTAGATATATGAGAGTATGCTAGTTATTTTTTTATTTTTATATATAGTGGATCGTAGAATTAGTTTTAGGCCGTTTACCGTGTTAGGACGCGTTACGGGTAGTTTGGGTGGGTTGTTAGTCATAGAGCATATCATTATAATGTTGTGGTGTTTGTTTAAATTTATGGGATTTTTCCTAATTTTTTTAAGGATTTAATACGCCTTAGTTATTATTCTTGACTCGAGCTGGACACAAGTCAATTAATATTTACGATATTGCCACCCAATTGTTTTTCTCACTTCCCCAACTTTCTTCCTCCTTCCCCACGCCGCAGTGTTGTCGTGCCTCCCCGACCAGTCCCGGCCGCTACCAGGTCGCCGTGACGCTGGAATTGCCGCGCCTAGCGCCGCAACTACGTTTCGGTCGCGTCGCAGATTCCGCCGCCAGTCGACCGTCGCCACCATGATCAGTGGGTAGCCTCGACACCCTCGACCCTCCAGCGACCTTCCCCAACCGAGTTAAGTGGCGCTTTGTTGGATCCCACTTAACTCGGACCATTTAACCGAACAGTTTTTCGAATTAATAACCCTTCGAGGATGATTTTGAAAACAAGATCCACCACAAGTTGCGTCCAGGCCTAATATATAAATCCCTACCTAGACCTATATATATATATATATATATATATATATAGTATTACATATAGTTTTCACGTTTTCAGTGAGACAAGAGATGGAGAAACCGACTACACGTACCATGAGCGGATGCCGTGACAGTCAAAGCAGGCTCTAGGATTAGTGCAGCGGATTGTTCCATTCCCGAGGGATCCTGACAACTCCGCGTTTGAGTTCCTCACACTCGGAGAACGTGGAGGTTTACGGGTACTGTTTAGTACAGCGCATGTCCGGACTTGTGGTTCAAAGGGTACTAAAGGCGACTGCCTGAGAGTACTCGGCCTTCGTGCTCAAGGCTAGGAGAAATATGGAGGTAAGGAGAGGGCTTAGGATTTGAGACCAAAAAATGAAGTAAGAAAATGCCGAGAGCGGCATCAGCAGCAGCAGATCAGTAAGTTCAGGATGCTACTGGGTCTGCAGCCTAGTGGCTCCTCAGTAGTGCCCTTCAGAGTGTTCACGTGGAGTATATGATGTTTTCTTTCATATGAGAGTTTGCTCTCATAGCCAGCTTGTTATAGTTATTTTATTTTCCGGACCAGTAACACTTGTTACTGACATGTTTTTATACTATATGTAGGTAATAATCACGAGTTGGAGGAGCCAGCTTGGACGGAGGAGCAATGATGTCATTTGCACACATGTCAGTCGATAGAGTAATTAATGTTTTTGTTATGATGTTATTATCTTGAGAATGACGTGAAATGCTGAGACATGATATGATGTGATTAAATGCTTAAGATATGATGATAGGACATAATTAAGTGCTAAGAGATGATGAGATGATGTGAACACGAATAGATTGTGCAATGGAAGCGTAGTGGGTTGAGACCCAAGTTTCAAAATGAGTTACAGCATGTTAGATTTTGTATTTTGTATGAATGAAATTGTTTGATATATGGTTATATATATATTATGCATATGTATATTTGACAGGGTGGCCCCTAATTGCATTTTTAGGGAAACTCTGTCCATTATATTTCAAAGTTTTTATTAATTTTTATCGGGATTGTCTTGGTGTGTACTTTGATTTGCATGTCATTCATGTAGTACCATGTTAGGGTTTGTGCATTCATCCATGCATTGAGAGTTGTATCTTCATCTTAAGACGCCGAGATTGGATCCGTATGAGTTAGGTTCGGGTTAGCCGACCTAACCAGGGCCTGTAACATACCAGTTCGGTTCACGAGCGTGAACTGGATTTGGGGTGTTACACCCAAGACCATCTCGCAACAGGCTTTCTATCCATACGTCTCACGACCACCGGTGCAGCTGTAGTGTAAAACCCACGATTCGAGTCAGGGTTTTATATTCAGAACCGGTCGGTTCGACCGTTATTTTCGAGTCGAGTCAGTTTCAGAACACGTGTACTGAGCCGACGCCGGTCTCGTGTATGAGCCATGAGGGTCATGTGTACCCAAGTATATGATGATAACGTCATGAACACAGCAGAAAAGAATGAGTTATCAGAATATATGAGAGTATGCAGTTCATTTTTTTTATTATGATATATAATGGATCGTAGAATTAGTTTTAGGCCGTTACCCGCGTTAAGACGCGTTATGGGCATTTTGGGTGGGTTGATAGTTCTAGAGCATATCATTATGATTTTTTGGTGTTGTTTGATTTTATGGGATTTTTCCCATATTTTTTGGAATTTTTTTACGACTTAAATATTATTTTTGACTCGAGTCGGAGACGAGTCAAGTAATATTTACGACTTTGCCACCACACACCCCCGCGCCCTTCTTTTCTTCCCCAAACCCTCGCCCGCGCCGCCCCTGTTCGCGCGCCACCGCCGCCACGGCCGACGCCGCCTGGCCGCCGATCGACGCCGCCCAGCCCGGCCACGGCGTCGCCCTGCCGCCCCGACCAGGTCCGGCCCCCATCGGACCGCCGCGACGCGAGGAAGCCACGCCGCGACGCCGCGCCCGCGTTGCACTTCCGTCGCCGATTCCGCCACCTGCGACCAGCGCCGCCGCGATCGGTCGGTCGCCTCAGCACCCTCAGCCTTCCAGCGACCTTCCCCGACTGGAACGGAGGCCATCGCCACCGTGGCTGGCCGGATCTAGCGACCCATCGCCGCCGGCTCTGTTTTGCCATTTTCCGGCGAGCCGCCGCCTCCATTGGCCACGCTGAGGTCATAGATGAGTCGGGCTCACCGAGCCGGTTCCGAGGGTACCCAACACGACCACTTTCCGGCTAGTAGACGCCGCCGGCGATTGTCGCCGGAAAACCACCGGAAGCCGCCGGAAAACCGCCAGTAGCTGCCGGAAAACCGCCGGAAAATTGGAATTTCTGGAATTCGCTGGAATTCACCGGATCTTCCGCGGAGCTCACCCAGTTGGACTCGATCGAACATCGGACGCCGAGGAGCGCCGAATTCGAGCTCCGAGACGCGCGACGGAACCCTAGCCGTCGCCGATTGCCGACGACGTGAGGTATAATTACCTCCGATTTGATTATTTAAAATTGATGATGATTGTTAGCACAACATGCTAGGATTGATTTATGATGTGATTGATAGTGAATGGAGGATAAGTGATGAAGTGATAAGTTACATGATGTGATTGATAGTTCATGGAGGTTAAGTGATTTAATGAAGTAAGTAAATTGAGCATGATAATCATGTATGATGTAACTTAGGAAAAATACAATAAAATTGTCATGAATAGGATGAGTTAGAGTTATTTTCATATTTATGGTTATTTGATGATTGATGATTTTGTGTTTAATTGTGTTGAGTTTGATGCATCATTTAGTTAGCGGGCGTTAGTATTTAGTTTTGATGTGTAGGTACGAAATAGGAGCTCGCCGCCTAGGCGCGATGACACGCTTGGAGCTTCTACCAGGTCCGTTTAGGACTCGACTCTATTTTACTCTTTTCTATTGTATGTTTGTTTTATTGTCTACAGGACGGGTTAAGTGGCGCTTTATCGGATCCCACTTAACTCGGGCCATTTAACCGAATAGTTTTCCGGATTAATAACCCCTCGAGGATGAGATCCCTCGAGGATGATTTCGAAAACAAGATCCACCACAAGTTGCCTTCGGGCCTATTATATAAATCCCTACCCAAGCCTATATATATATATAGTTTTCGCGTTTTCAGTGAGACGAGAGATGGAGAAATCGACTGCACGTACCATGCAGAGGATGTCGTGACAGTCAAAGCGGGCTCTGGATTAGTGCCAGCGGACTGTTCCATTCCCGAGGGATCCTGACAACTCCGCGTTTGAGTTCCTCACACCCGGAGAACGTGGAGGTTTACGGGTACTGTTTAGTACAGCGCATGTCCGGACTTGTGGTTCAAAGGGTACTAAAGGCGACTGCCTGAGAGTACTCGGCCTTCGTGCTCAAGGCCAGGAGAAATATGGAGGTAAGGAGAGGGCTTAGGATAAAGTTTCACGAGAAGTACTGAAAAAGAAGTGCCGAGAGCGGCACAGTACCAGCAGCAGATTAGTAAGTTCGGGATGCTACCGGGTCTGCAGCCCAGTGGCTCCTCAGTAGTGCCCTTCAGAGTGTTCACGTGGAGTATATGATGTTTTCTTTCATATGAGAGTTTGCTCTCATAGCCAGCTTGTTATAGTTATTTTATTTTCCGGACCAGTAACACTTGTTACTGACGTGTTTTTATACTATATGTAGGTAATAATCACGAGTTGGAGGAGCCAGCTTGGACGGAGGAGCAATGAGGTCTTGTGCACACACACACATGTTAGATTTCTGAATGTTTAATATTGTGTTATTATGTTATTATATTGTGAATGACATGTTCAAATGCATGAGACATGATAGAATGTGAACATGATTAGAGATGCGCAGCGGAAGCGTGGTGGGTTGAAACCCCAGCTTCAGAATGAATTCATAATATGTTAGATTTTGTGTGAGTGAAATTATGGATGCATGTGTGTTGATATATGGTTATATATATATATATACATATATATATATTTGACAGGGTGGGCCCATAATTGCACTTTTAGGGGAGATCCTGTCTGTTTTATTTCAGAATTTTTATCGTAATTGTAATGATGTGAAATTTGATTTGCATGTCATTCATGTAGTATCCATGTTAGGATTTTGTGCATTCATTCATACATATGACGAAGTCGTATCTTCATCTTAAGACGCCGAGATTGGATCCGCATGAGTTAGGTTCGGGTTAGCCGACCTAACCGGGGCCTGTAACATGCCGGTTCGGTTCACGAGCGTGAACCGGATTTGGGGTGTTACATGTAGTCACTACCTGCGACGATGTTTTGCACTTGGTTTCCACCACCACCCTTTCAGGCCGTTTTCTGGCGCAGGCAAGCCACCTCCAACAAATCTGTCCACCGTTGTGGCCCCGATCACCGTCGGCAATGCCATCGCACTTGGATGTGATTTTGCCCCTTTTCGGCCATTTTTTGACCGGTCGGTAGCCAGACTCCTCCGATCGCCACCACCACCATGTTCCTCATTACCTAAGCTGTCGATCCCAACCGGCGGCCACCTCCACCATGCCATTGTTGGGGGTTTTGGCAATAGGCACCCGCTGGCCTGTCGGACCTGTTTGCCAGCGTTCGTGTCTGCCTACTCGTGTTCGCGTCTACCTACCTGACCATGTTCACATGCTCAACAGTCCCGTGGTCATGCTCAAGTTCGTGTCCATGTCCGCATCCAACTAACCGGCCTAGCAACCAGTCCAACCCAGCAAGCACTCTTGCTTGACTTGGCTGAGTCGACTCCCCTGGGTTGACATGGTTAGTCATTTTCAAATATATTAACCTGTTGTCTGCCATTTTTGACCGATTTCAGTAATTCGAGAACCTTTACATTAGTTTAGATACATATTCACATTATTTAGTATATTTTGATGTTATGAATGATATTTATTTATTTGTTTATTTATTATTTATTATTTCTTTTTATTTATATATTCTTGTATATGATGAATGCATATGTGATTGTTTATTATTATGATATATTTACTCATTAATATTAATCTTATTCATATTTACTAAATTTTGTTTTTTATTTATTTATCTATTATTTTGTTGCATGTATGTTACATGTATACTATACTACTTAAATATGATATTATTATTATTAGTATTATTATTATTATTATTCATGATTAATTAATATCAACTAATTATTTATTTATTTATTAATCAAATGATTATGTATTTATTTATTTAATTATTTATATATTTACTAACACGAGTATATATAAAATTTACTCGTATTTAGTCATGTATTTATACAGTATATGATATTATTATTTTATGATTAGAGTATTATTATTTTTATTATTTGCATGTATTTATTATTTATCTATTTATTCATGAGTGTATTTATTTATTTATTTATTAGTTATTTCCTTTATTATATCTCGATTTATGTACTAAATGTTTAGTTGTAAATTTATTGAGAATTATCTTCTTTATTAGGATGAATTGATGATGTGAGCATACACTACGAGTATACATTATATAGAGATATCAGTATTTTACTTAGCAGTGAGCTTCAATATAAGCTTTAGAGTTTGGGCTCGCTATAGATGAGACGCCACACTTGGAGCTTGAACCACAAGTCCGTTAGGACTCTTCTCAGCATTTATCGCTATAGTTTATTGTTGATTTAATTTTTAGATCACATAATGTGTTAAGTGGTTATTTTATCAGGCCCTACTTAACATGGGTCATTTCGACGTATTTTATTTCTGTTATTAATAACCCTCGAATCTGATTTCGAAAATAAGATCCCCTGTAAGTTGCCTATAGGCCTATTAGATAAATCAATTCCCATGCCTATTACATAAATCCATTCCCAGGCCTATATATGATTTTATCGGTGTGTTCTAGCGAGATGTGAGACAAGGGAAAACCGACAACCGCGCTACGCAATCAGGCACGTGTCACTCGAAGGGAATACAGATAACCGTGCTATGCTAGTAGGCGTGTGCCAGTCAAACCGTGTTTTGGATTGGTGAGTGGTCATTTCTATTCCTGAGAGATCTTAACAACTCCACCTTTGAGTTCCTCAACCTCAAGAAGTGTGGAGGATTATGGGTACTGCAATGTAGCGTATATCTAGACTTGTAATTTCAAAGGGTATTGAAGGCACATATCTGAGAGTACTTAGCTTCTATGCTTAGGCCTAGGAGTGATACAGAGGACTTAGAGGACTGAAGGAACCAGGAAAAGAAATTAATATTCCCACGCAAGGGATAGTTTTAAAAGTTGTCGAAGCATGACATGTGTAAGAATGAGATGTTGTCGAATCGATGACGATGACTTCTAACTAGCATCCATATGAGAGATTCTGTGAAAAAGTATATATATAGTTTTATTTAATACGAGGGTTATCTTTCCTATACCAGTTTGACTATTAGTTATTTCTTGACCAGTAACACTCATTATTAACGTTTTTCTTATTACATATGTAGGTTTGGTGATCTTGAGTCAGTTTTAGTGGGAGGATAGATAAATGATACACACACCTTGAGCTTAGCACAATTATTTTATTTCTTGCTTTTATTTATATTTGATGAGTTTTCAAGCATATTTAGCAAAGTGTTCTATTGACGCCAAATGCGTTATTTTGATTTATATTAATGATTGAGTCTTATAGACTATCAATTTTAGATATAACTCGACTCAATCTGCGACATTTCCAATCCGGTTCTTAGGTGACTTCTTTGGAAGCATTTGCTCCTCTCCAATGATCTTAGGTTGGAGCATATTTAACATTGAATTTAAAGGATCTATTGCTTGGTAGATTTCTTTTGTGGCTAATCCCCTAAGTTTTGGCCAAGTTGGAAAGATCAAATCACCCATTTGAAATGCTCACATTACAGTAATAGAGTAAAGGCTGTCAGTTGGGGAGCGACCATAACATAAAAGCAATGAAATGCCAAGGTTGAAATGATCCTTGTTAGGGAACCAAGACAATCATTCTTACTAATAAGAAAAAAATGCCTCCATTTGTAAAATTTGTGAAAATATCATTTGATTTGTAGACATGAACAAATTCTATAAATTTTTTCCAACCCAAGGTTTCCTTGAATAATCATACATTTCTAAGATCTTTCTTTCCTAACATACATCCTTCGCTTTGCAAGAACGTCAACTGAAAGGAAGCAAGGGTTGCACTATGCCGGCTCCCTGCATGCGCCTTTGCTCTAGCCGCACATAGGTTCTCACTTTGTTTTTTCCTTGAAACTCTAGCTATTTTGGTGTGTCTGCTCTTTCCTTTGTTGAAAGAGAGAGCTATGGTACACACTATATTAGCCTTAGCTTATTAGCTCAAAGACTCGTTAGCTCTATAGCACAGGTGTTTGAACTCATAGTTGATTGTCTTTGTCAACCAAACAATTAAGCCTACTTTCTCAATAATAAGTTATGCTTGTACTCGCTTGATTTGAGTTGAATTTTAACTTGAATGTAATCAAATTGCACATCAAGCAAATATGAGCTCGATTGAGCTATAAACACTTAGTAGTAGCACCCCACCCTAGGGGTGCTAACATCTTGATTGCATTTGAATTCCCTCGATTTTAACTCGAGTTTGTTCAAGTCAAAGTTCAATTTGAATTAAGTAAGTATAAGTGTCAATATACCTTCGTTCGGCTCGATTTGTCTTAAAGCTTGATAATTTATATTAAATATAATAATTTAAATTTTTTTATATAACCATGTATATAAAATATAAAAAATAAAAAAATAATTATATTCTATTGATGGTTTTACAAGATAATATAATGATTTTGTTCCTACATAAACTATTTGACATATAATTTAATTGAAATTGACTTATTCAAATTTTATAATTAATTTATTTTAAATTTTTTATATATAATAATAATAATAATAATACTCAAAGCTTTTTCTTGAGCCGGAAATAAACAGTTTCTTAAAACTTAAATCCTAAACTCGATTGCACGTTGCCCAGAACAACCATGCTAGAAAGAAAAACACCCAACCCTACGCGTACATTAGTATTTCCTCCTCGAGCGTGGAGAAAATAATGAATTGTTTCAAGGAGAGACTGGAGTGAGTCATTGAGCGAGCAGTCCCGTCCGATTCTGCGTCTCCCTTTCTAGGTTTTCACTTCCTGGCCCCCCCCCATCTTCTCCGGCGACTGGCCGGAAAAAATCGACTCTCTATCAATGGGCGGCGCTGACAATGGAGACGATGTTGTCCAGCCGGCGGATGCGGCGGCGGCGGAAGGGGAGGATGTGGACACCATGATTGGCCCCGGGCCTGCTCCCCGAACTCGCCCTAAACGCCCCTTGCAGTTCGAGCACGCATACCTAGACTCGCTCCCTTGCGCTCATATGTATATTGCTTCTCTTGTTTTCTCTATCGGTGATGACAAATGCGCTGGTTTGAGTGCCAAACCTGAAATGTAGTGTGTAGATGATATTGCGTGCTTCTTATTTATGGTTTGCCTGTTGAATTTTGTAGTTGTGTGTTGTTTTTTTCTTCAATTTTTTAATTCTTAGTATGACTCATTGAGGTTTCGTTTGAATTGACGACTTGAAATGTGGTGTGTAAATTATATGGTATGTAATGTCATACCCGTGAGTACTTGATTGATTTATGTGTTACCTGCTGAGTAGTTTTCTCATTTTTCTAATCCTTAATACCACACTTGAAGTCTTCTTGATTGTTTTTGCTGGTTTGAATTTACAACGTGAAATTTGGTAAGTAGATGATATGATCTGTAATTTCATACTCGCGAGTTGTTAATTCACGTGTTTCCGGTTGAATTTTGTAGATGTGGGTGGTTGCGGTTGCTGTTGTTGTTGCTGGTTTGTTTCCTTTTTTTCTCTCCCAATTTGCTAATCCTCAATATGGCACATTAAGTTTTCTTAAATATTGTTTTTCTGGTTTCAATTCACAACTTGACATGGTGGTGTTTGAATGATATTGTATTTAATTTCATGTGCGTGAGTTTTTAATTTGTGTTTCCTGCCTTAATACAACGTATTAGGTTTTGTTATTTTTTTACCTGTTTGAAATTACAACTTGAAGTGTGGTGTGAAGATGATGTGGTCTGTAATTCATACTGGTGAGCTGTTAATTTATGTGTTACCTCTTGAACTTGCAGTTGAATGTTGTTTTTTAAACTTTTTAATCCTTAATGCCCTATTTTAAGGTTTCTTGATTATTTTTCATGTTGGTTTGAAGATGGTATGGTCTATTAGTTCAAACTCGTGAAAGCCTAATTTATGTGTTATCTGTTTAATTTTTCAGTTGTTTTGTATTTTTTCAACTTTCTAATCCTTAATACAACGAATTAAGATTTCTTTTTTTTCTGGTTTGAAATTACAGCTTGAAATGTGGTTTGATCCCATGGTCTGTAATTTCATACCTGTGAGTATTTGATTTGTGTTACCTGTTGAATTCTGTATTTGTGTGTTCTTTTTTTTTTCAACTTTCCAATGCAAGTTGGGAAAAAGAGAAAATTTTAAAACCGATTCCTCTGAAATTGTACATTTTTTTGAAGTAAAGTCTCTGATTGTGTCTGTGCTTCGTACATTTTTTTCATGTTAACAAAAGAGACAGTTTGTCTCTTTTTGTTTTCCACAAACATTATGTTGCAGTCTTTGGTATTGTTCCCAGTTATTTCTTATGGAATTTCATATTCATGTTTGTCTTTTTTTTTTAAATGACTTGCATTGGTTGCTGGAGCTAGGCTTTTAATTTTTGGGTTTGGATCTTTTTTCCAGGTACGAGAAGAGCTACATGCATCGTGACGTGGTTACTCATGTTGCTGTGTCTGCTGCAGAATTTTTTATATCAGGGAGTTCTGATGGTGTGTTACAATTTACTAGTTGATAACAAACAGATTGTGTTGCATTGTTTTAGAGAGAGACAGAAATGTGAAAAAGATCTGTCAAATATTTACTTTCTGTCAACAACTCCTTGAAATAAATTTATTTGTTTTGGTTAGATTGATTTATATAGAGTTTAACATCACCATTTTATATTTAAAGCCTGGCTACTAGAATACAAACCTTTTGCATGGAAGGCAAGAGCAATTAGGCACAATTTTATATCTGAGAAATTTGCTTGTCAAAATTTAACTGCAAGACAAAGAATTATAAGGGAAAAAATGCTAAAAATTAGCCCGTTTTTCAATGTGTAAACTCCTTTCCTTATGGTAGTATTTTTTTATATATATAATTAACCAAATGTGACAAAAATCTGAACCTTTTAATAAGATAATCAAAATGCACATTATGGGACTAATGTTTAGTATCATGAAAATTTCAAATTGGCTCAAGAGCTAGCTGTTACAATGGCACTGATTGATACCAAATGCATGATTTTTTTTTACCCTTTCTTGCTCTTGTTATGAAATTTTGTTCTACGTTTAGGTCATATCAAATTTTGGAAAAAGAAAGCCATTGGGATAGAGTTCGCAAAACACTTCCGATCTCACCTTGGTCCCATTGAAGGATTGGCTGTGAGTCATTGTTCTTCACTGATTTTTGATTTAACTAGGATGCATGTATTTGGCATACGAAACATGAGCACCGCAAAGGAAAATGGGTGCAATTGGTTTTGTCAAAATACACGTTTTTCTATGGTATGGTGAGGCTGATAATTTTTCCAAATAGCAATTTATTATGTTGTTCAGAAATGCAGGTTAGTGCTGATGGGTTGCTTTGCTGCACCATTTCCAATGATGAGTCAGTAAAAGTCTACGATGTTGTTAACTATGATATGATGGTCATGATGCGGCTTCCATTTTTCCCCGGTGCTGTTGAATGGGTATACAAACAAGGAGATGTCAAGGCGAAACTTGCTATTAGTGATCGAAATTTCTCTTATGTGCATATATACGATGTTCGTTCTGGGTCAAATGAACCAATAGTTTCATATCAGGTTTTGTTATTTGTTCCTCTTTTGGTTGTTCTTTTCCTGTATGAGGTGGTGCATTTTTTATTTGTTTGTAGTTTTTTTATAGTTGAAAATTAAATGAAATACTACATGGTTTTTTTACCTAACAGCTTATGCTTTTAGGCGAAGTGGTTAAACTAGTTTATATTTACTTACTATTCACGTACTGCATGTTGGTGATGATTTTCATTCACTGAGCAGGTGCATCTGAGTCCTATAAAAGTTATGAAGTACAATGCAGTGGCTGATGTAGTCGTATCTGCAGATGACAAAGGAATCATAGAATACTGGTGTCCTGCCACTCTTCAGTTTCCGAAGGGCAGGTCCATGTTTGATTGCATTATTGTTATTCTATTTAAAAATATTTGAGATGGACTATATCATAAATTTATTAAATACTAAAATGAAATTATGGAGTGGAGGCTTTTAACTCTTTTTGGTCTGCCTCTTCTTGAATATGCACCTTTATTATACTTGCCTTCTAATATAGTGAAAATGTTAACATCCATTTATATTCTCGTTGGAATATTATGTTCTGTTGTGGCCCATTGCTTTTTTCTCAAAGTTTTACTCTTGTACTGTTTTGACAATGAAAATGATTATGATCCCAGGGTCGGTTTTAAATTGAAGATGGAGACAGACCTACTTACAATTGCAAAATGTAAGACTTCAGTTTCTTCCATTGAGGTAAAAAACGTTTCCTCCATCCATTTCACTCTTTCCAGTTTTGATGTTGTCATTTGTGTTCTTTGAGTGCTATCTTTAATGTGGTTGTCACATTTATATGAATGATGACTTTTTCACAAGGTGCCATCTTGACCCCGTCCTGATGTCATATCAATTTTTGTTTTCTTTTGGCATATACAAACATCTATTATCTACCATAAACCTTGAATTGGCTTATTGCTTACACATATCACATGCCAGGAGCTACATATCGTGGAGGTGCAGAGCTTTTTCATGGCCAATATAACTGTAGTATTTTAAAGATATTATATAAATATTTCCTGCAGTTGAAAAGATTATTTATTAATTAACTAAACGGTCTAATATGACTGCTTGAGTTATAACAACTTCCAGAAAGCCTTCTTGTAAGAAGTAAATAATATTTATATGGAAATTATTCTTCAGTTAAAAGTTTTGCAGGATAACTATAATATAAATAAAACTATGACTGATGCAATCCTAGGTAAAAACTAGAGAAATATGGTAAACAATGTACCTTGTCTCTAGGGTTTTCTTAATCTTCAACGACGAAGAAGAGATAATGATAAACAAGTATAAAGAAAAACTTGAACTAGAAAATGACTTTTCTTCTCGATAATCGATAATGGCTCAAAGCCTACAATGCTTCACATATATATAGAAGAGAAAAAACTTCTTCTAGTTCTAGAACAAAACTAAAATAAAACTTAGACTTAAACTAGGAATATATTAAAACAAGATTTAATCGTCTAATAGGAAAACACTAAATAAGACTCCAACTAAAATAAGAAATTGCCTAATGAAAACTCATCTCAATGAAGGACTTAACTACTAATTGTAAGTAGGAAGTAAACTAAGCATCTTAATTAGGCAACTTCTAATTCTTTTTCCTTATAACGTAGTTAGATGCCTTGGGATGATTAGCCTTTAAGCGGTAATCTTCTTCTGATTGTTCTTCATCTATTTGTGGCTTGATTTATGATGGAGCTAATTTTGTGGACTAATATGGAGTTGTTTGTCATCAATCTCCTTTGGTTGGAAAGAACTCATCCTTGAGTTTTAAAGGAAGATAATCGGTAAAAGCGACGAACTGTGAATTCGCACTTGAGACTTAAGGTATTCTTTCAATCATTCCAATAAAATTTCCCCCACACTTGTTAATCAATTGTTGAATCAGAAAACTCCGAGTAATTGTGAATTACACTTTGGATTAAATGGATCCTCATTAACACAAATGTCAATCATGTCATCTTCAAATAGTTAGGTTGGAGATTCTTGAATTGGCTCGGCGACAGTTCAGAGGTTTACTCTGTAGGCCCTTCAATTATGGTATCCATGTTCTAGGCTGGCAGAGTGGAAGTATTAACAATAGTAGAGGTCTGGGAGAGGTAGCTGTGGTGGTTGGAATATTGTTTGACAGAGATGAGCCCCCTTGCAAACCATGTTAATGAGGATATCAAGGCTCTCTATATTAGTTGAATGTCACACTGCAAATCTGTCTTGAGTTCTTTGTAAATCACATATCTGGTCATGATCAAGAAGCTGACTGTAGATAAAATTAACCTGCTTCTTGAGTGTTCTGTAATCTGTTGATCACAGTGTCACATTGTTGATCAAAGTTTGTTGGTGGTGTGGATGAAGCCAAGGACCATGATCTTGAAGCCAACTCTCGGCTAACAGTAGGGTTCTAGCCCAATGTGGCGTTGCGGCAAGAAGAAAAGACTGACGGGGGTGGTGGCGATGGTAGTGGACAGGTGGTGGCAGAGGTGACTAAGTAGAATAGGCAGCGGTGACTAAGTAGAATAGGCAGCGGTGACTGTGGTGGTGAAACGTGAATCAACAAGCGATTGATTGGCTCTGATAACCACTTGATACAATCCTAGGTAAAAACTAGAGGAATATGGTAAACAATGTGCCTTTTCTCTATGGCTTTCTTAATTTTTAACAACAAAGAAGCAGGAGAGATAATGATAAACAAGGATAATATAAACTTGAACTAGAAAATAACTTTTATTCTCAATAAATGGCTCAAAGCCTACAATACTTCATATATATATATATATATATATATATATAGAAGAGAAAGAACTTGACTTGGACTGAAATAGGAAAACATTAAAACAAGGCTTAATCCTCTAATAGGAAAGAACTAAATACGATTTCAACTAAAATAAGAAACTACCTGATGAAAACTCATCTTAATAAAGGACTCTGCTACTAATTGTTTCTAATTCTTATTTCTCTTAACATAGTCTTGTTGCCTTAGGACGATCAGCCTTGAAGTGGGAATCTTCTTCTAATTGTTCATCTATTTGTGGCTGATTTATGATGGGGCTAATTTTGTGGTCTAATGTCGGGTTGTCCATCATCATGGTCACTTTTTGCACATGTTGATTAACCTTGCGATATACTAGTGATGAGTATATAATGCAGCTTGGGTAATAAAGTCTTGTGCTATGAATACATAAGCGGGCAAAGAATACATGTGTAAATAGCATTTGTAAGTTTTGTATGCTCCCTAGTCCCTTCTTCATATATTATATATGATCACTGCCTATTCCAACTTTGACAATTTTTCACCATACTGTTCCCATCACCTTACTATCTCTTTGTATGCTTAGGTTACATGATTTAATGCTAATAACTTGTAATGCATATCTGATCAGGTTAGTGTAGATGGCAAGCAATTTTCTGTTACATCTCCAGATCGCAAGATACGTGTTTTTTGGTTCAAAACTGGCAAATTAAGGAGAATCTATGATGAGACAATAGAGGTGTTGTATATTTTCTGAATTAACTTTAAGTTATAACTTTTATATCATCTTCTGATTTATATTGTTTCATGTATTTTCAGGTCGCCCAAGATCTTCAAAGAAGTGATGCCCCTCTTTATCGTCTAGAAGCTATTGATTTTGGGAGGAGGATGGCTGTTGAAAAGGAAATAGAGAAAATGGAGAATGTTCCACAACCAAATGCAGTTTTTGATGAGAGTGGTAACTTCCTCATATATGCAACTTTGCTAGGTATAAAAGTAAGTAATTTTTTGTCTTTACAATGATGTGCATGGTTGATTCTTCATTGATGCATGTAGCTTTCTGGTGGTCTGCTTTTTGGTTCATTATTAGTCAATTTAAATTCCGTGCTGGAAATTGCATGGGCACTAGCTGATGCCAGGTGCCAAGCCTACACGGAACCCTCTGGTATTCCTTCTTAAAATTGTGCCGTTTGAGCCTGAGATAATGATGATGGACAATGAACATGAGGAAAATCAAATTAAACAAGGGGCTTGTATCAGCCCCATTTGTGAACTATATTTGTTAGCTGACTTGAACTTTTGACTGAAATAACCAATTCAATTACGCTATAGGCCGTTGAAGTTGTAGCTATTTGGACTATGGCTATATAATTGATCCTCATTTTAGATGCAAAATACACAGCTTCTTATGGGAAAAGCTTATGCTTAAATATTTTAGCTTTCACTAGCACAACTTCTTATGATTTCCAAGATGCAGAACCTTTTAGGGCATTGTTAGTGTACTCTCCATGTAGATATAGAATAACATGTGTTGAAAAGCATTGTTGTCCTTTTTCGTTTACTTTCACTATTCATCCAACAGTGGAATGCGTCTTTCTTAACAGATTGTAAATATGCACACGAATAGGGTGGCTCGGATTCTTGGAAAAGTTGAAAATAATGACAGGTTTCTAAGAGTAGCTCTATACCAAGGTGACAAGAGCAATAAAAAAGTCCGGAAGATTCCTTCACTTGCTGCTAATGTTAACGAAAGCAAGGAACCATTCATAGATCCCACTATTCTGTGTTGTGCTTTCAAGAAACATAGAATTTTTCTATTCAGGTATTTGGGCAGAATTATATTATTATTTATATATTATGTTCTCATAAATAGATTTTTTTGTTGATTATGATCTACTGTTCATTGTTTGAAAGAGATAATTTAGTGCCAATCCCACCAAAAAAATAGGAAATCAAACCAAATCCAATTAAACCAAACAATCAACAACTACAATTGCGAACTTAAGATCTTTTCTTTGTGATATCACCTCAAAACCAAGTATCCTAAACACTTAAGCTGCTAGAAAGAGAACCAACTTCATATATATTATAAGTAAATCCAAATTCTTTCTTAACCAAACAACTTTTCTATGCATGCTATCTTTAGTGTCCATATGAGTTAGGAGTAAAGGAAAGTTCAAGTAATCAAAATAATCAATGGAAATATTTGAAGAGGTTTAGTGTCGAAAGAGTCCTAGTTGCCTATTTATATTTCATCATACAACTGTATTCTGCAGCCGAAGGGAACCAGAGGAACCGGAGGATGCAACTAAGGGAAGAGACGTTTTCAATGAAAAGCCACCTCCTGAAGAGCTCTTGGATGTTTCAGATATTGGAAAATCGGTGACATCATCTCTGCCAGAGAGTGTGGTAATGTTTATTTCACTTTTGTGTGCTTTAGGTGATACTAAGTGTAACGTCCCGACTTAATTAGTACAAAATAATGGGCTTAATCATGTCTTGAAAAGTAATTAACCAAGTTGAATTTCATAAGCACTATCCCTGCTAATATATTGGATTTTATCTTGCTAAGTATTGGAAATGAGACTAAATGAACTAATTAGTTGGGGGATTTTACATTCTACCTACCTTAAAGAAATTCTGCCCCTTAAATTCCTTTTTATGGCTCTTGACCCTACTTATTTGTATCTAGATAGACCTCCAGATTGGCTCTGATACTAACTGCAATGACCCGATTCAATTAGTGCAAATTGATGGGGTTAGTCATCTATTCAAAAGTAATTAACTAAGTTAAAAATTGTAAGCATCGTCCCTACTAATATATTGGATCTTACACGTATAGGTACGGGATATGAGACTAATTCTACTAACTAATTGGGGGATCTTACATTGAGTTAGCTAATTCTTGGTTTATTCAATATGTATTTTTTGGCTAATAAGACGAGTATTCCCCTTGTGTAGCAATTATCAAGTTAGGTAGAATTGATATAGCTCTCCAGAAGTAATGAATATGACAAGTATTATAGAGTTGCATGCTATTTTCATGATTTAGATGGTTTTCTTTTTAAAATTTTATTAGGATTTAGAAGTACATTACAGTTAAGACTTCTCATGAATTCGGTCTATCATTAAGAGTATTTATCGTACTAATATTTAGTTATGATTATTTAGTAGAAAATGATTATTTATCATAGTGATACTTAGCTATGATGATTGAATCTCAAGAAAATCTTGTGTGGGTTGCTAAATCCAGTGTGGATTTGCTCTCTTTCTCTGTCTTCTCCTTTGTTCCACACCACGTGGGTGTAAACTTGAGGGAATTGAAATCTTATTTCATGAGATCATTAATCACTTGTTTTTCCCCTTTCTGGTAGATTTTGCATACAACTCTTGGAGACATCCACTTGAGATTGTATCCGGAAGAATGTCCAAAAACAGTGGAGAACTTCACAACTCATTGCAGAAATGGATACTATGACAATCTTATATTCCACCGGGTTATCAAAGGGTTCATGATACAGACTGGAGATCCTTTGGGAGATGGTACTGGCGGTCAATCCATTTGGGGAAGGGAGTTTGAAGACGAGTTTCACAAAAGGTGTTATATGTAGTTATTGAAAATTTTTTTATAAGTTCGGCTATTTTTAATACTATTTAGTTGCTGTAAATGTTTCAGCTGTGCACATCAGTTTTATGTAAGATGGAGCAAGTGAAATAATGTATCATCTTTCAAATCTTGATTAGTCTATGAGTAGATCATCCCTTTGACCTCAACATTCAAGATTTAGTGAGTGCTTGAACAAATGATGTCATTTTCATATCTATTACTCTAGTCTCATATTTTTTTACCATTGCAGCACTTCACTTTTACATTAGCGCTCTTGGATTATTAGACTTTGCCTCAATCTATAATTTTTGTTATTTAACTTTCTAAGTGCGGTATGGTTTAATCTAGTCTTATAATAGCATGATGATGATAATTCCTTACGACACTTTCATGAAGTATTGCCTTGACGGACAATTCTTATTTTTAAAGTTATCTCTTATTTTTTACTGTATGATTTATTTCATGGGAACTCAGTTGTCCCTCTGTATTTTTTGTTTTTGTGCAGTTTAAGACATGACAGGCCATTTACTCTCTCCATGGCAAATGCGGGGCCTAACACCAATGGGTCACAATTTTTTATTACTACTGTAGCTACCCCGTGGTTGGATAATAAGCATTCAGTCTTCGGTAGGGTTCTGAAGGGAATGGATGTTGTCCAGGTAATTGAAGCAGACGTGTTTGTGATGATTGTGCGAATTTGCATTAAGTATTGATTTAACTATTTTTTTCTGCTCTGCTTCCAGGCTATAGAGAAGGTGAAGACAGATAAGATGGATAAGCCACATCAAGACGTAAAGATCTTGAACGTCACTGTTCCAAAGTCCTAAGCACCCCTTTTTATTTTCTGTCCACTGAAATGCAGCAATGAGGACTTAAACATCAAGTTCACGGGAATATTACAGGTTGTGTAGATGCTCACTAACATGATTTTCCTGATTGCAAATGTCCGACCATCTTATAAATGCTGTAGAACGCAGCTGTATCTATTCCTGATTTGATCAGCATCTTTTCTTTACTATGGGTTGCCTTTCAAATCTTGGATACTTTTGCATTGGAAGCCATTGATTTGGAGAAAAAAGATTACCATGCAGGTCCTATGAAAGTTGTGATGCAGTGAATGCGGTATCTTCTCATCGTACTTCTGGTGTCATTCTCTGGAAAATGCACTTACTCTATTACAATTCTTGATCTTATTTGTTTTTGTTTACCGTGTTGGATCGATTTATGATTTCTTGCTGACTATCAACTGTCAACTTAATTGACGAAATCATTGTCAATGCATATCTGGATGCGCACTCGCCATTTTTGCGTCAAGGATTTTATTGATAAGCTTTCTGAAAGAAAGCTTTTCTTGAAATTGACGGGTTTTGGGAGATCTAAGGTGGGCTGTGAATCAGGCAACGGATGCGTAATATGTTGATGTTTAATGCCAGATTTGATCTGATGTGTGAAGTCTAGTTTTGGGAAAGTTATTGATATTTGTCTATGATGATAGTCAGAATTATTTATTCATATATGCGTGGTGTTATAGTTCATACATAGCTATTTTGAAAATGTTCACATTGTTCTAGTCGTTTTAAAATATTAAAAAAATTAAATAATGTGTGGTCATCCACGCCGTGTAGATGGTTATGAACGCTAGTTGTTGATTCCACATGTACGACGTCGACAACTCCCAATGCCCAATGCCGCCCTTGACCCGTTAGTTCATACCATTTGCTTCTGAACTCAGTGGAAAGCAAAGAACGAGGCAGCTTTTCAATATTCATGATAAATAATGGTTTCAAGGGCCGCTCGTTTATGATAAATTAGGCCGTCTATTTTGACCAGTTGTCGAGTCATGAAAAAGTGTGTGTATATTAAAAAGCCAAGTCCAGGTAAATGCATACTCAATTCACAATTGAAATCCGGTTTGGTTCGGGTTTTGTAGAAACCCGCTCCAATGTCAAAGGTCTAAATCCGAACCCAAAATGAGTGTCTTTCTCGAATTTATGCCTGAATCTGACCGGGACCTATTTTGCAAAACCTGAAGCTGATCCTAAATTAAATATATTGCATGTATTTGAAATCAAATATATAAAATTAAAATTTTTTTGTAATAGTTATTTTAATTTTATATGAAAATTTAAAATATATTTATAAGATGTTTTATGATAATAATAATAATAATTATTATTATTATAATAAAATATTTAAAGAAATTAAAATTTTAAATAAAATTATTTTTTAATATTTGATTCTATATTGGGTCAAGTTATTTAAGACCCGAACCCAAATTCGTTAGGAAACGGGTGCTAATAAAAATCCAACCCTTTAAAATCATGCACGCTGATACCCAATATGTTTAGATTTTGATATTTTTGAGTCGGGTCAAGTGCACACGCGGATTACTCCTACCCATCCCATTGTCATCTCTTTTCTAAACCCAGACCGGAAGATATTAGAAACAGAGATGAGAAACGAGAGAGAGGGAGGTTTGAACCTAGACGGCTTTTGTCAAGTCTTACATAGAAGAGAACAGAATTCAACTTTCTGGATCCTGTTCTGTTCATTCTTCGCCTCTTAACATTGCGGTGGTTAATGCCGAGGTGTGAAAGCTTGGCTTAAATTGACATCTAGCCTAGGACATTCTGAAACTACCAAGCTCAGGCTCTTCAAAGCCTGCCGAGCTTGCCTAAACCCGGCTGGATTCAACTCGGGCTTCATGATTTAATAAATTTAATACTTTTATGAGTAAATTTTAATAAAACTATAATTTAAGGTAACATAATTTTATTAAGTACTAATTATGTGTTTAAATAATTTTAAGCTTCATACAAGCCAAGTTCAGCTAAAAATACAATTAAAAGTTTTTTAGCATAGCTCATAATTTTAAAACTTATTTTTAACTTAAAATTCTTTTTTGAGTCTACTCGATTCTATGTCCCGTCGGTTGACTTTATAGATAATTTCATTAGGATTAATTTAATAATTAATTTCCTGATTTATTTTATAAAATTTATTAATATGATTGGCATGTTCCCAAGCTTTTATTTTTTAGTTTATTGTATGATTTATTCAAATATTTTTACATATCTACACAAACAGTTGTCTTTTTATATATACAATACAATGGGTTACACATGGATTTTGCTCTCGTTTTCTTTCCATTGAAGAGCATTTATTTATTTAGAATTAAAATTTTACAAATAGTTTTGTTTTTATCAAGTGGGAAAAATTAAGACAAGAACAAATTTGTAACGTTCTGAATTCTAGATTTTCCAGAATTGAAGAAGGTGGGGTGTAACACCCGTTTCGGCTCACCCGTGAACCGACCCGGAAATGTCACCGGCGACCGAACCGTTCGCTAATCTACTAGATTCGGTTAAGCCGACCAGGATCTACTCTCGGCGTTTCAAGATGGAGATGCAAATGTGAAATGCATGAATGGGAACAATTGGGTTCTAACGTAGTCCTACATGCATGCTATGATGTGCAAGCAAAGACAAGACAAAATAATAAATGAGAAACCAAAAGAAAATATATACTATTTTATGAAAATACGGTAACACATAATAATCTACCATGACATACAATCATTATCTCATTCATTTTTACCTGAGCCGAGTCTGAACTCCAAGGCTCCCTACTCATTCATATTTATCAGTTCATTTCATAACAAGTAATTCACTCAAGCAAACACATCAAAATTATCATTCACATAGCAATAACACACCGTCATTATACGTTACACGCGGCAGGTACATGTGTGCGCGGTTCCGTGCTGCTCCTCCGCAGTCCCGACAGCTTTCATCGCTCGCATTCCTCACCTACATATATATAGAAAAACCGTCAGTAACGAGTGTTACCGGCCCGGAAAATAACTAATATCAATCTGGCACAGGAGAGCAAACTCTCCTGTTGAATGAAAACCATATACTTCCTCAAGAACTCTCATCAGGGCACATACGGGAGCCGTCGCCCTCGGGTCGACAGCGTCCCCCTATCTTTCACATTCTCATGCCTCGGCCATTTCTCTATTGCTTCTCGCGTCAAATCTCATTCCTTTCCGCCCTCTGCACCTTCCATATTACTCCTGGCCTTGAGCACGAAGGCCGAGTACTCTCAGGCAGTCGCCTTCAGTACCCTTTGAAACCACAAGTCTAGACATGCGCTGCAATGCAGTACCCGTGAACCTCCACACTTCTCCGGGTTTGAGGAACTCAAAGGTGGAGTTGTCAGGATCCCTCGGGAATGAAACGGCCCGCACACCATTCCAGAGCCCACTGTCGACACACACGTGCCCGCTCGCGTAGCACGGTAGTCGGATTTCCCTCATTCAGTCTCTCACAAAAACACGAAAACTATACATATATATAGGTCTGGGTTGGGATTTATACAATAGGCCCAAAGGCAACGTGAGCTGGATCTGAAGTTCGAAAACAAACTCGAGGGATCTCATCCTCGAGGGTTATTAATCCGGAAAAATCGTTGGCTAAATGGCCCGAGTTAAGTGGGATTCGATAAAACGCCACTTAACTCGTCCTGCACATAATAAATCAAATACACAAGAGAGTAGCGTAAATCAGAGAACGAGTCCTAAACGGACCTGGTAGAAGCTCCAAACGGGTCCACGCGCCTAGGCGGCGAGCTCCTACACCGTACCTACACAATCAAGCTAAAAACTAACGCCCGCATGATGAATCACACATCCTATAGCATGCACACACAATCAACACAATCACGCATCAATCAACACACATCAACCTATATCAATTCTAGCAAGTCTACTTAGGCTAGTTTGCATTAGATCATGATCATTACCTAGTTACCCTAATTAGTTTCTTAGCTTCCATTTTTAACACCACTCAATCAAACAAATTTCATATTTTATCCTTAATCAAATCTACATTTATATATATTATTATAACACACAATTCACCAATCCTAGCATGCAATTCTAATAAGCAATACTTCCAAATAATTAAGTTAAAATAAATTATACCTCGCGTCGTCGAAAATTGGCGACGGTTAGGGTTTCCGTTTCGTGGCTCGAAACTCGAATTCGGCACCTAGCGGCGTCCGAAGTCCGATCAGATTGGACCGGGTGCGTTCGGCGGATGATCCGGCGAATTTCCCAAGAATCCAATTTTTTCGGCGGTTCCGGCGGTTTTCCGGCGAGTGTCGGCGGTTTTCCAGCGGATTCCGACGGTTTTCCGGCGATGATTCGGGACGGGGCAATCAGGGGGTCTATCGGCACCAGCTCGACGAGCTTGGTCCAATGGCGGTGTCAAACAGAGCAGCCGGGGCGGCGATGGCCGTCGACGGCGGCGTAAAAATGGGCGGCGGCGGCGGCGTGCTCCGATCGGGGCTCCGGCCGGCCTCGACGGCGGTCGGGATGGTGGGGGAAACGTCGGCGACGGCGAGGGGGTGGTCGTCTGGGCCACAGCGGCGGCGGCGCGGCCCGGACGGCGGCGGAATCCGGCTCGAAGTGGCGGCGGCCGAGGTGGTTTCGTGGGGCGATTCCGGCGTCGTGGCGGCGAGACGGTGGCCGGGGTGGGTCGTGGCGGCACGGCGACGGCACGGCGGGGCGGGGCGGCGTTGATCGGCGGCTGTACGACGTCGGCGGCGGCGGCGGCGACGAGCACGAGAGGCGGCGAGGGTTTGGGTGAAGAAGGGTCGGGAGGGAGAAAAATACCCTCAATGGCAGTTTCGTAAATAAGTATTGACTCGATTCCTACTCGAGTCAAAATAATATCTAGTTCGTAATAAATTCCAAAAAAATCTAGAAAAATATGGAAAAATTCCATAAAATAAAACAAACACAACAACATCCAAATGACATGCTCTATAACTAATAACCCACCCGAATATAATCCAACGCGTCCTAACGCGTTATTCGGCCTAAAACTATTTCTACGATCAAACATATAAAAAGAAAAAAATACTGCATACTTTCATATATTCTGATAACTCATTTCTCACCATCTTCTCGACGTTATCATCATATATTCAGGTACACCTGACGAAGAGCTACGAAGATTTGAGTGTTTTTGTTAGGCCCTTTGGGCCCCTACGTAAGATTTAAAATTACGGTTGGACCCTTCAAACTTTTAAAAAAGACTTTAAATTATCAAAAGAAACTCGCAATAGGTTTAAAAATAATAAAGTTTTACCATTAGTTTATATATAAGTCACCAACAACCTTTATGACCGATATAAGATAAATTTAACAACTCCCTCTTATATATTGGACGTAGCCCAAAACTATTATCGTCTGACATACTCTTAAATAACACATCTACAACTTTCTTCAAATTATAAGGTAAAATCATAAAGTAAAATAACAACCATCGAAATAAACAAACCCGACTCAAACTTAATTTTAATATCAATAGTTAGGCCCTTCGAATCGCAACCCAAATCCCAAAAACTATTATTGGACTTTTAACCCTGAAAAAAGACTTTAAACTGCCGAATGACGGCTGATGACATCCACGCAATAATTACAGGAGGAAAGTGGTCTATAAATGCCCACCAATCCCATCTCTTTCTCTCTCCCACTTCAGAACCGGCGGCCATTTTCTATGTTTTCGAGTTTTTGACACTTTCTTCTTCCTCGCACCATCAATACAAAACAAAACAACTTCGGTTCTGAGTTCCGATCATGGCCGAGGCCAAGCATTTCAAGTACGTCATCCTCGGCGGCGGCGTCTCCGCTGTAAGCCCGATTTCCCCCGTCAACACTCTTTTATTTTCTTTTGATGCATAGAAATGGATCATAAGTTCTGTCTGGTTCTGTTTTTCTTTTCCTTTTTTGTTTCGTGCTATTTTTAGTGGTGGTTTGGTTGTTTGTTGTTACTAGATATTTACTGTGGGTGGGAATCCGGTCAATCAGCTTGATGATGGTTTTGTTTGATCATTCTGGTGGCGCAGATCGGATAGGGTTGTGGATGATCATAGGATTGTGGTGTACATGATTAACGTGCTAGGAGTTGGTTCTGATTGATTTGGATACCGCCCGATTTTTTATTGATTTGATTATATCTGTTTTTCTTTTTGCTACCTCTAATTTATTATCCTATATGGTTCGGTATCTATGATTATCTCCTACTATCTGATGTTGTAAATAATAATAATAACAAGTATATATGCGCAGCTGCGAATCCGGATAATAATTTGTATTTGGTTGGACATGATTGCTAATCCGGCTGATGGTAGTAATTGCCACTCTAGCTTGATCAAGTGAAATTGGGCTTGAGTTGCTTAGAATATTTGTTGGGTCATTTTATAACGTCCGAATTTTGGCTCCTTGATTTTTTGTTTCTGTTTGGGCTACGTTGGTAATTTTAATTTTGATGACATATACTTGTGAACATAACCTGGAATCGGCATTGAAGGCATGCATTTCTTTGAGACAGAGCAGCATGAGAGGTGTACACTTGGGATATTATTAGATCATATTTGCCTTGGCAACAATTTGTAACTGTTAACTATTTCATTAGTAAATGACTTTCTCTAAGCTGCGGGAAGATATTTGCAAGCATCATTGCATATTTGTTCTTTGGTCTTATGAACAGTTACTCTTCTTGCATCTTATGATTTTTTATTTGCTTGTTACTCTTCTTGCATCTTATGATTTTTCAAAACTTTGTGCCTGTAGGGATATGCTGCAAGGGAATTCGCAAAGCACTCACTGAAACCTGGGGAACTTGCCATAATTTCCAAAGAACCTGTAATCCTAATGTTTTAAGAAAAGAAACTTGTCAATGTCAGGTTTTGATAATGCATTCTGACTCACTTTTTCGGTGTATTTTTTTTAGGTGGCCCCTTATGAACGTCCTGCTCTTAGCAAGGGATACCTTTTTCCAGAAGGTAGCTATCTCATGTTTGCATTTTTTTCTCTCTGTAACTTTATTTCATTTGTTTCCTGCCGTTTTTTTTTGTAGTAGACCGCGCAGGTAATGCCCTATTTATTGCTTCTTGAGATTGCCTCTTTTTGTTGAGCAAATTTGCTTTGCTGGAATCTGATTGCACAATCTAGACGAGCTAAGCTCATTGTGTATTAATGAATGTGGAATTTGCAATTTTTAATGGTTCATATCAAATGGCAGTTCAAATCCTATAGCTTGTATACCGTACTTTGTGGCCAGAATCACCCATTTTGACTACCAAAGGTCTGTCACAAAAATATGGCTTATAATGAAGTACAAACAAGACATAAAGTCCGAGCTTGTCTCAGTGTTCAATTTTAATCTACTTCCGTGCTTTTGTTTGACATTGTTTGTCGCTTGAAAATGTCGGAGTTATTGCGGTTTATCCATGCTTCTGGCTGTCTTGTGGTATTTTGTTGGTATTCTTTTGAGAAGGCAGCTTTCTGTGATAACCTTAATACACTAATGCTTCACATAAAAGGCTATTCCTTCTATATGGCTGCAGCTGAATTTGTTTTCGTAATTATAGCTCACTATACTATGCCTTTTTTGTATAAATTACTACCAGTTTGTCATTTTTCAAACTTATTAGATTGACATATAAGTCGTTTAGTATTTAAAGTTTCGTACCTCAAGTGTGATTGTTTTTTGTTCTCATTGTTTTGAAGGTGCTGCAAGACTTCCAGGGTTTTATGTCTGTGTTGGTAGTGGCGGGGAAAGACTTCTTCCTGAGTGGTATACCGAGAAAGGTAGGTTATTTACCATTTTCATCTGTATGATGTGTAAGTTTTCTAAGTTGTTGCTAAGCAAAAATGCTCTTTCTGAGGTAAAAGTGTTAATTTGTATTGATATTGATGCAAATTAAACACAATGGGCGCAGGAATTGAATTGATTCTGAACACCGAGGTTGTCAGTGCTGATCTTGCTTCCAAGGCTCTTACTACTTCTTCTGGAGCAGTCTTCAAATATGATACGCTGATCATTGCAACTGGTTCAAATGTAAGTATCCAGTTGTGATTTTGCTTCTCTAGTTCTTTCAATAGGACATATCTGCATGCAGTGCACCTTATTTCCGATTGACAATTTCACATGTTAATTTCTTGTATATGCCAGGTTATTAAATTGACTGATTTTCGCGTTGAAGGAGCTGACGCGAAAAATATTCTTTATCTGAGAGACATTGAAGATGCTGATAAGCTTGTGGAAGTCATTAAAGCAAAGAAGAATGGGAAGGCTGTGATTGTTGGGGGAGGATACATTGGTCTTGAGCTTAGTGCAGCGCTTAAAATTAATAACCTGGATGTGACCATGGTGTACCCTGAACCGTGGTGCAGTAAGTTTCCAACTGAAATATATTTGGTGTTTTGTTCTCTATTCATTCTGGACTTCTTATGCCTTGTCTTTCTTTTCTGTTAGTGCCGCGCCTCTTCACTGCTGGTATAGCTGCTTTTTATGAGGGCTATTATGCAAACAAAAGAATTAATATCATAAAGGGAACTGTTGCAGTTGGATTTGAATCTAATGCTGATGGGGAGGTAGGCTGTACTAAAATTAATTCACTTGCTTCTGTAGTTGGTTATGCTTATAAAGGTTGTTTTTATTTGACTAACTTGTCAGTGCAAAGAGGAGTTTTTCCTAGTCAGGGTGTAATAACATTTGTTGGTTTGATTGATCAGGTGACAAAGGTACTGCTGAAGGATGGAAGATCACTAGATGCTGACCTTGTTGTTGTTGGTGTTGGTGGACGACCACTTATAAATCTATTCAAGGGGCAGGTTGAGGAAGACAAAGGCGGTATTAAGGTAAAATCGCTGGAAATTTTCAAATATACGACTCAATGTTTGTTGTATTGGATTGGAACTTTAAAGACCAGGTTACATGATGAAAAGTTTTAATTCTGATGAATGTTAACCTGCAGACTGATGGTTTCTTCAAGACAAGTGTTCCAGATGTTTATGCTGTAGGAGATGTGGCTACATTCCCATTGAAATTGTATGATGAGATAAGGAGGGTTGAGCACGTCGATCATGCAAGAAAATCTGCAGAGCAGGCTGTGAAGGTAACAACTAAACAACCAACATATATTTGATCATACACGTATTAGAAAGTGAGATGCCTCCCATTTGACCTGGTGTTCACCTTAAGTTTTAGCTATGAGCAAAACTAAATTGTGCTTTTACTTCAGGCTATCAAAGCACGTGAAGAAGGGAAACCAGTTGAAGAATACAACTATCTTCCATATTTCTACTCTCGTGCCTTTGATCTCTCATGGCAATTTTATGGGGACAATGTTGGTGACACTGTTCTCTTTGGTGACAACAACCCATCAACACCAAATGCCAAATTCGGAACATACTGGATTAAAGACGGCAAGATTGTTGGCGCCTTTCTTGAAGGCGGAAGCCCCGATGAGAACAAAGCCATTGCTAAGGTAGCAAGTGCTCAACCACAAGTGGAAGATGTGGATTTGGCCAAGGAGGGCCTTGCCTTTGCGTTAAAGGTTTAAACAATTTGTGTGGGTTGGTTGTATTTTCCTTCGTAGTTGCTTTTCTTGATATAGATTGGGCTGAGTATTGTGTTTTGGGATTTAATAGTTCTGTTAATGAGACATTTTAGTTCTCCGCAATAAGTTGCATTCTGCACTTCTGCGTCAACAATATATGTATGTGATTGTGATGATCATTGCACAATCATCCTATTCATTCATTCTGTTTGAGATACTCATGTAACATGGTCCTGTATCATTTCCAAGAAACCAATGTTTTGCATTCTGCACTTGTGTCAACCAATGTTTTGCATTCTGCACTTGTGCCAACAATATATGTTGTGATGATCATTGCCCAATCCTCCTATTCATTCTGTTTGAGATGCTCTTCGTGTAAGATGGCCCTGTATCATTTCCAGTGTTTCTGTTGTTTTATTTTAGGTACTCTAAAAAAAAATGTCCTCGATTTTTTGGTCATTAATAATTAATTGTTTGACGTCTTAGGGATAAGAATGCCTTGGTGCGACCCTGTATTCTAACATTTGCATTGCATAAATCCTTCAACAACGTGGAATTTTCTCTTTTTATCGAGTTTTTGTAGGCGGCTTAACATACATGAACTTTCTACATACAAAGTTATTCCTTTTCAAATTGAAAAATTTCAACTTAATTAACTTTTTCTTTTTAAAATGAATCCACAAAAATAACATAAATGTGTGTTTGTACACGGATTAATGCACACACTTCGCTTTGTCTTCCCGACGTTTGGTGGACTCGTGTGGCGCTCGAGATGTGGCATGCCTCCAGTTGCTCAAGACTGCTTGCGAGTGGAGGTTGCACCAAGACACCGAAGTGTCATGTTTCATTATGACAAAAGCACGGGAAGATAGATGGAGTACAATTCTTTTATTTATTTAATTTCTTTACATTATTAATGTGAGAATTTTCACTCTACTTGAATATATAATAATTAGGTCTTTGAGTAACAACACAGTTCAATGTAAAATCCTGGGTAATATGGGAGGAATAGATTTCAATGAAATATTTATTTTTCTCTCAAAATTTATTTATTAATTTATTAATTTCATTTTCTTCGAATAATTATCCCGGATCGACTAGGGTTCTATCTCTATTAAAGTGGCACTGGTTCGACCATAGTGGTGTGGGCCTTGTTGGTTTGGGCCAAGGAAGGTAAACAGTAGAAAATATTTAATCTTAAAAATAGTGGTGTGGTTGGCGGTTAATGACTTTGAGAGTTAACATTGGCTATTAGTGAGGATGAGTACAAGGTGGGGGTGGTGTCAGGATCATGTTTTGATGATTATGATCGTAAATTCTTTGATATAATTTATGAAGGATGTATGATCACGATCGAGTGAGTGAGAGAGCTAGACATGTGTATGTAATCCTTTCTGTTATAATTTTCTTATTAAGATGACATAGGAGACCGTTAATATTTATAATGGTACATGCTTAGGGGAAGTATGTTCAAATGTTCACAGAGATACGAGTGTTTAGTGTTTAGTAATCTCATGAGTTTGAAATTGTAATAATTAATTAATGAGAATGACTAATTCATATTAAGATTGTCAATCCCTTTGGCTATAGGTTGCATGACATCAACATCGTTGATATAAACATTCATCATGACATATTGTATTTTTTATTAAATAATAATAAGCTAAAGTCTTATGGAGAATTTGGGTGTGCGACCTTCGACTGATCTTTAGTCTTGTGTTCGGTAATCGAAGACCATGGGCCTGGAGAAAAGTTGTGATGATGCTGCCCTTCGGTCAAGTGCATGGCACCCACAGTGAAAAGCTCTTAGGTTAAAGATTTGATGTAACTGAATTCAGCAGGGAGTTTGGCTGCACGTTCGGCAACTAAAGGTATCTTTGGTGAATTCAAAAACCGATCGAAGAGTTCGGAAGCTCATAGTAGATTGTTGAAGTTCACAAAGATGGTTTGGTAGGTATTTGGTCGCACATTTGGTAGTTGAAGTTGACGTGACTAGTTTTAAGTGATCATTCGGTTGATGATCGCTCGATCGTTCGGTAGCCGCATGATCTGGAAAAGTGGCAAAAACTAGTTGCTAGAGAAAGCAAAGTGGAGGGATATGAATTCCAACGGCTCTATTTTGAAGAGAAACTTTAAAAACCTATAAATAAGGCTTTGGGGAGTGTGTTTGGACAACCCTCTTATTAAATGAAGCCTAGACTCTCTTGGTATGAATTAGGAAGCTCAAGTTTGTGTGTAAATTGGTGTAGTCTTTAACTTGTATTCTAAAGGTAATTCATTGTATAAACCAAAGAAAGATCATGTATGTGAGGCATTACGCAAGATGTTGAGCTGAATTGTAAACTCTTGAGGTGTTGCGAGTGTGTGTGTAAGCCTAGGCCTTAGAAGCAGAGATGCTAGGAAGAGGAGACTCCCTTGAGTCAATGTAGGGTTGTTCAAAGCTCGATTAAACTTGATTTAGCTCAGTACTTAACTCGAAAAGCTCAACTCAAAACTTAATTCGATATTGATCAAACTGGGCCTGGGCTTGTATTGCACAACTTAATTTGACTTGAAGCTCGATACTTTATATAAGGAATAAGATTTTTAATCATATTATCTTATATTTCTTTATATAAATATAACCAAATTATAAAATATCATTATATGTATCAAATTTAAATAAATTTATACATAATTAAATTATCTTTTATGCATAATTATGTCAAACTTGAGGTAGTTTAAATATAAATTAAATTTTAGTATGAAATATAAGAAAAAAATGTCATCAATAAATATGAATTAAGCTAGGTCGAAGTTGAATCATCTTGATTACTTTTTAGCTAGACACAAATTCGAAATCAAACGAGTTGAGCAAAACTTGACTCAACTCACCTGATAAGTACCTCTAGCTTAACATGTGAGCTTGTGAAGGGAGTTTAGATTCAAGGTCATTGTTCTAAGGGTGTTTGGAGTTGGTTATAAAACTTCTTGGCACTTGAGAGGTGCTTGAGAAGGAAGGCATGTAGCTTGCGAAATCTTTGGCACTCGGTGTTGGAGAAGGAAGGCTTGTTGGAGGCTCCACGGGTGTTAGAGTGCAAGCTTCCTTGGCAATTGTGGAGTGCTTGAGAAAGATGGTTTTTGGATTGACAAGATTCTTTGGTACTTGATACTTGTGAAAGAGGTCTTGAGTTGCTTGTAAGTTGTATAAGTTGGTTTCCATAATGAAGCTACGAAGACTTACACACCAAAAGACTTGGTGAGTTAGAAGAGATGACAGACCAGTTGGAAACCTCTTTAAAAATTTATTTGTGTCCTCTCTCTTGTGTGCTTATGTTCATTTGATTATTCACTTGTTTGCACACTTGCTTAACTCCCTTGTGTTTGACTTATTCGCTATCGAGAGTTAAAATATCTACAAGTTATAGGCCATCTCACTACTTGTAATACCCGTGACTCGAGTCAGAGTTTTACGGGAGTGAACCAGTCGGTTCAACCGATCGGTTCGAGTCGAGCCAGCTTCATAGACCGCGAGCTGAGCTGAGGCCAGCTATGAGTTATGATCGATGAGGGTCATGTATGCTCAAGTGTACGATGATAACGTCTAAAAGATGATGAAAAATGGGTCATCAAGTATATGGAGGTATATAGTATTGATTGTTATTTTTATTTGATTGTAGAATAGTTTTAGGTCGAATAACGCATTAGGATGCGTTGGATTATATTCGGGTGGTTATTAGTTATAGAGCATGTCATTTGGATGTTGTTGTGTTTGTTTTATTTTATGGGATTTTTCCATATTTTTCTAGATTTTTTAGAATTTATTACGAACTAGTTATTATTTTGACTCGAGTAGGAATTGAGTCAATACTTATTTACGAGTTTGCCATTGAGGGTATTTTTCTCCCTCCCGACACTTACCTTCCCAAAACCCTCGTCGCCGTGTACTGCCGCTGACGCCACACTGCCGCTGATCGATGCCCCTCCGCCTTGCCGCGCCATCGCCGTGCCGCCCCAACCGACCCCGGCCACCGATCGCCTGCTGGCGTGCCGCCGCAATGCCACGAAGCCGCCTCGGCCGTCGCCACTCCGGGCCGGATTCCGCCACCGTTCGGTAGCCGTCGCCGCCGCTATGACCACCAGTCTCACCCTCTCGCCATCGCCGACATTTCCCCCACCATCCCGAGCACCGTCGAGGCCGGCCGCAGCCCCGATCGGAGCACGCCAAGGTATGAGAATGAGAAAGAGGGGACGCTGTCGACCCGAGGGCAACGGCTCCCATATGTGCCCTGATGAGAGTTCTTGAGGAAGTATATGGTTTTCATTCAACAGGAGAGTTTGCTCTCCTGTGCCAGATTGATATTAGTTATTTTCCGGGCCGGTAACACTCGTTACTGACGGTTTTTCTATATATATGTAGGTGAGGAATGCGAGTGATGAAAGCTGTCGGGACTGCGGAGGAGCAGCATGGAACAGCGCACACATGTACCTGCCGCGTGTAACGTATAATGATGATGTGTTAATGCTATGTGAATGATAATTTAGATGTATTTGTTTGGATGAATTGCCTGTTATGAAATGAACGGATAGATGTGAATGAGCAGGGAGCCTTGGGTTCAGCCTCGGCTTAGATGAAAACAAATGAGATAATAATGGAATGCCGCGGTAGATTGTTATGTTTTGTCGTATTTTGATAAAATATTTATATACCTTTGTTGTGGACAGGTTGGCCCTTATTGCACTTTTAGGGAAACTCTGTCCGTTTTTACGTAGTAGTATATATTTTCTTTTGGTTTCTCATTTATTGTTTTGTCTTGTTTTGCTTGTACACATATAATGCATGTAGGACCGCGTTAGAACCCAATGGTTCCCATTCATGCATTTCATGTTTTCATCTCCATCTTGAGACGCCGAGGTAGATCCGGGTAGCGAACGATTCAGTCGCCGATGACATTTCCGGGTCGGTTAATGGGTGAGCCGAAACGGGGGTGTTACACTACTTGTATGGTTTGATTTGTTAACCATCACAAATCGTTATGTAGAATAGAACATGTTGTGCCTCACACACTACTTAATTAATTGAGTTCATGTTATTAGTGCCTTGCTCATTTATCACTTGTGCTTAGCTTAATTAACTACTCATGATTATCCTTTCATTGTGCGTAATTTGTTTAAATCATTTATATTATCTACTCGTGATCTTTATAGGGCCCTAAGGATTGTAGGGATTTAACTATCTTGATTGTGTGTTTGTAGTTAGCTCTTCCCACGTTAGGTGCACCGGTAGGCTGATGGCTTTGGAATTAACCTTGGGAGTTAATGGGATTGGAGTTAGGTGGGGTTCTTGCTCAACTATAAGAAGAGTGGAAGGTTGGGGACCACATCTCCCTCTTCCTCTTCCCCCTCCTCCTCTTCCTCTTCCTCCTCCCTCTCCTCTTCCTCCCTCTCCATGTCTCATTAATGTCTAGTTGTTCTTCCCGTTAATCACTTCTATTTATTCTAGTTTTATAATTAGTCATGGTATGTGTCTATTTATTTAGTTTATGAATATTAAACTTATTTAATTGGAAATGATAAAGTAATACAAAATTACTTGTATACGCAATAGAAAAATTAAACCTCCGGTCTAGATAAAATTACAAATCAGAAATTATCCAAGTCCTTAGGTTAAACCAAATAACCAGAGTTATCTCACACAAACAAGTCAAAATTTTGTCTTGTTTTAATTGGAGCACACACACACACATAGTGAGGAGGTATCTCCTAATAGTAACACCTTTTGACTGATAACTTTTCATCAGAAAGTTATTAACCTTTAGTTAATAAATAGAAAATTTTTTAATGGTTTATAAATCCATGACTTATTTATATCATAACTTATGATTGTTACTAAATAAATTGTGTATATATTAGGTCATATACAAATTTATTTAGTATATTAGGTCATATTAAAATGTAATTTTTTAATATGTTATCCATGTGTTTACTTGCCATCAAGTAAATACATGTGTTTACTTATTGAAGTATTTTATCTGGTTGTTAATAAACTATATGTGTCTTATCATGACCCTTATAAATAAATTTACTATTTTATGTAGATTACTCTTCATGGTTTTAAAAAGTATTTTATGTTATGATCAAGTGTCATATAGCTAGAATAAATGATCAAGACACTAATAAGGTTTAAAAATGAGTATGTAAATCATTACTCATCATGCATGTTTAAACATAAATTAAATTTAATGATTAAAAATTGTAATTTTGTTTTTTTAACAAATATTAACTCAAGTTAGCAAATCAGTAAAAGGATAAAATAATAATAATAATAATAGCAATTAATAAATAAATAATGGAATTAATTATTTATGTTTGAGGCTTAATGAACAATTATGGTTAGCTTGCCATCAAGTCATTACATGCATGATAGGATTATGCGTATTGATGTACAATTATAATTTTCAGATTAGGACATCGTCATAGGATTTCATGCTAGCCCTATTTCAAGGTGAGTGTATTTCAAGTAAACTCTCTTGATTTGATAAGATAATTTAATTAGGTCAACTTTGTCGACCATCGAGTGTAGCCAAAGGTCCAATCGAGGTGATATGGTTGAAAATACTTGAAACATATAAAGACTTTTCCATACCAAAAGGAATAGTGTGGGGTCCATTATGCACTTCGGGTAGAGGGATGGACCTAGGCAAATATGATCAGTTACTATCCAAGTAACTAGGAGCATTGTGTTACACATGGTTAGTTGGTCTTGGTGAGGTGGCCACCTGACTAGACAAGAAGTTCGGCATAGTCTCATATCATACTTGAAACTGAAATAATGTTGACAACTAATTCTATTAGAACCTATAAATTTAATGATTATTAGACTTAGTGATTTTAGCATTGATGTGATACTGCCACTGTAGGTTGAGCACGACGTGTCAGGGGAAAGCTTGGAAGGACAGAACATTAAAGTAGTTTTACTTTAATAATTTTTAGACTTGTTGTGAGAACTTGACCATCTACTACATTATTTATGGAACTTGTTTCTTTTTATATGGGACCTGAGTTTCCTCTTTTATCATATTTTATTTTGCACTAAATTTATTTATTTATTTTCTTGCTACACTAAAAATACCTAATTACCTTATCGAAGCGGCTAACCAACACACCAGTGAAAGATTGTTAGAACCATATTTTGATAATTATCATATTAAGTTCATTGGTAGTAATTTATAATGGTTGCATAATAATGGTGGAGTTAGTGAGAGAGATAGGCATATATATCTGACCCTTTCCCTTGTATTGATTTTCTTATTGAGATGACCTAGGGGGAGAAAATATGTAATGGGTGCATGTCTAGGAGGGGAGATATGAGTGCTTAGTGTTTAGTCACTTCATGAGCTTATAATTCTAATGATCAATTATTGAGAATGACTAATTCATGTTAGATTGCCAATTACTAGTTGGTCATAGTTTGCATGACATGAGCATCAATGACATATGCATTTCTATCATGATATCTTACATTGTTTATTGGATTAACCTCTTGTGTAGGTTTGAGTAATGAACATGCTTAAATTACAAGGGATAATCTTGAAAGATCTACATGAGAAACTCAAGTGAATGCTTCATTAGGATAGACACTAATTAATTAAAGAGCTCACAACAATATGGGAGTTATTTTCATCAAAAGTATCAATTGATGTGAAGATAAGACAACATTGCAAGCACTCTAAGCACAACCATTGGAGTTTATACATCATCAATAGAATTAAGTTTATGAAGACTCCAATTCAAGAAAAAGTCCAATCAACCAAATCAAACATTATTAATTGAAGATTGGTTTGAAGTGTTAAAAGTGAAGAATACTTTAGTTGGAGTTCAGCTAGCCTTTTGGTCAATAGTTTGACTACCGAAGCATGGAGGTGTAGGCAAGGAAGAAATGTGTTCATAGCAAGCGATCGGTCATGCATTCGGCTACCAAAGACCAAGGTTTGGAGAGAAGCCAAGAAGAAGCTTGCTTCGGTTACCCTTTTGATCAAGGGTTTGGCTACCGAAGTCGAAGGATGAAGTGAGTTAGATTTTGCTCAGGCACTCGGTCACACATTCAGTAGCCGAAAGCATCTTCGGGAGACTTTGGAAACCGATTGAGAAGTTTGGGAATAGATAGTGAATTGGTGAAGTTTGAAAAGATGTTGGCTAGGCAATTTGTCATGTGTTTGGCAGCCAAAGCAAACAAAACTGACGTGGCTAAGTTTTATGTGATTGTTTGGTTGGCAATTGGTCGGTCGTTTGATAGCCGAGCAATCTGGGCAAGTTGATAAAACTAGCCATTGGAAAAGCTAAAGAGATGGAATCAAATTCCAATAATGCTATTTGGTGGAGAGACTTGGATAACCTATACATAGGGCTTTGGGGATTGAGTTTGGACAACCCTTAAGCTCAAGCTTGTGTGAGAATTGATGTAATCTTTAGCTTGTATTCCAATTGATTCATGGCGTAAACCAAGTAGAGATTTTGTATGTGAGTTGATGCTTACGGTGTTGAGTTGATTTGTAAACTCTCAAGGTATTGAGAATGTGTGTGGGTTTAGGCCTTTGAGGAAGAAGTGATAGGAAGAGGAGACTCCTTTGGCTCAAGGTGTGAGCTTGTGAAGGGAGTGTAGCTTCAACGTGATGGTATCTCCAAGGGTGTTTGGAGTTGGTTGCATGACTCCTTAGCATTTGGGAGATGCTTGAGGGGAAAACTTGTAGCTCACAAAAGGCCTTAGCACTTGGTGTTGGTGTACCCAACTAAAAGTGTGACTTAATAGGCTTAAGTCATCCCTTGAAAAATAGTTAATTGGTGTTAAAGATTTATAGTCCATTTTCACTTATAAACAAGATCTTACCCCAGTAGGTATTAAATGTGGGACTAAGTTGAAGGATTTCACATTCCACCCATCTTAGGAAATTTTGTCCTTAAAATTCCTACACTTCGCTTATTGCTAGCCCCAGCTCACGTCCTACTCTGGCACGTGACCAATAGCCTAACTAATGTCCATAGTCGAGCCCACCATCTAACACGGAACCAGGTTGCTCTAATACCATTTATAAGGACCTCATTAAAAGTGCAACTTAGTGAGCCCTTCCCTTTAAAAGTGGTTAACCGAAATTGAAGATGTATAGTCAATTCTCACTTTTAAATAAGATCTTACCTAGTAGGTTAAGATCTTACCCTAGTAGGTTAAAATCTTACCCTAATAGGTATTAGATGTGAGACTACATTGAAGGATCTCACAGTTGAAAAAGGAAAGCATGTTGGAGGCTCCATAGAGGTTGGAGTTCAAGCTTCCTTGGCATGTGTGGAGTGCTTGAAGGGGGGTTTGTGAGTGCAAATTCCTTAGAATATGGTGCTTGTAAGGTGGTCTTGTTGCAACTTGTAGGTTTTACAAGTTGGTTACTATAATGAAGTTATGAAGCCCTACCCAACCAAAGGACTTAGTGAGCTAGAAGTGTAACACCCCCAATTCGGCCCAAAGGGATAAACCAAATCATGATATTATAATTTGGAAGCTACTCATTGGGCTATCACATGCAGACTTTAAGGAAGCAGATCTCAACCCTCTGTGGAGGCTTAAGATAGACACCAGACTTGATTTTCATAGAATACGTGCAGAGTTTGTACTACAAAGGTAGATCTTAGACTTAAAGTAATCATCTATGAACATCCCTAGACATAACAGAGCCAAAACCTCCACTACGACTATGAGTGATAATTTTAAAAATGCGATGATCACTCCCAACAGTAGAAGAAGCACACCCCACTACATTTTTAAGGTTGCATGTTGTTGCGTATATCATATTCTTACTACTTAGTTCAAGTGATTGGTTTAAGTCTTCTTATTAGTTACATGTGGATGATGTGAGTATTTAAACAAAGGTCATGGTTACCTGTTCCACACACCCTATGCAAGCACTAATTAAAGCGTTAGAGAAAGTACACAACATCATCAAGTATTAGGTCATCAAACCCTAATACTTGGACTTCACGTGGGTCTTTGGTCGGTGTGAACCATAAGCTCCTCCACCCATACTACTCTAACACACAAACAGCTGCAACCAAATATGTTTCGTATACCTAACTTAGCCCCTTGTCATGTTCCATGACTCTGGGGCTTATATATCCTATAAATGATGGTTAGCTTTGCCCCAAAGTATTGCAGCTCCACAACAATAATATAATAATATAACGATAAAACATGCTTAGTACAACCATCATGATATACATCCGAATTACACAAAGTTCATGTAGGGCACTTGCCTATCATATAGTCATCTACAACATATATAGTCTCAAAACAGACAACATAGCACATGGTCTTGCCACCACCACCACTGAGCCACTTGATCTATGCACCGAGGTCGATCAACGCTAGGGAACCTCACTTAAATATAATAGAAAACCACGTCAGTAATCAAATAAATTTGATTATTTGTTCAAATATCTACCAGCAAACCAGTAAGCTGGCAAATAGGTATTTCATTACCCACAGGAACTTAGGAAACTTCAGAATTGCCTCACACTAGGTGGTAAGAAAACATACTTAAAATGAGTGCTAGAGCACACACACGACTAATATTCATATTCATATATACAAAATTTATGCCCTTACATCCTCTACCCGCCATGGTACTTACAGTGGCAAAAGGAGAATTAAGTTAGTGCCACAAATTCTAGAAATATGCTACGTTATGCAGTACTGTTATACTCCACACTACCTTAAGGTTTGAAGGATTACTAGTGCGGTCCACACATCTTGTACACACCCTTCCTCGTAAAAGCCGTAACCCCTATATTACATATAGGATTAAGAGAGGATTTAATAATTACTTTCTGGATCTTATCTTTTGAAAATCATCAAGAAGTCTCAACCTTTGCTGTTTTATTAAACACATATAGAAAACAAGGCTAAATGACCCAACTACGGAGGGATCCAATGAAACACCACCAATGCCTTCCTATGTCTAAAATGCAGGAAGTTTTACAAGAAGAGAGGACATACCAACATGGGAACCTCTTGAGAAATTGTTTATTTTCTCTCTCTTCTCCCTCATAGTGTGTGCTTTCTTTTATTTGATTATTCACTTATTTGCACACTAACTTAACTTCTTTGACTTTGACTTGGTTGCGGTTGGAAGTTGAGCATACACAAGTTCTAGGGCACTTTGCTATTTGCATGGTTCTTACTTATTCTCAAACACAAGTAGCAACTTGAAATTGAACTCGTAGTGTAGTATCCTAATTCGGCTCACTTGTAAATCGAATCAAAGTAATAAACTTTGGGATACTAATTCATAATCTATTAAATGTAAAACCTACCCACAGGGACCTTGACCACACAAGGTATTAGAATACATAAACTTGAGGGATTCTATTGCGCAGATAAAATACCCAAAATGCATGCACTGAAACATGGCTGAGCTCATGTAAATAGGATACCTAAATGTATCTAAATTATAAAAGAGACTGAAATTCTTGGAGAGAATTTGGCACTCTCCCCCATAACTAGGATGTTGGAAAAATTTTCACGAACCGACATAATTCACAAAATATAAAACCACTCATAGAACATTCCAAAAATTTTATTTCCACATGAATAAACATTCAAGAGGTGTTTTACCCCATCCACATCACAACACAAATCATTTACAACAACATTTTGCATTTTTCAGGTTATTGGTTTGCCTGGTCTTCACATGAGCCTTTCATTCTTTAAAACAAAGTCGAGAACCTCATCCTACCTATGTTTCTTCTTTGTTCTAGGTACCTACACAACTAACATGGTTTAGTGTTCCTGAGATTTATTTAACCTTTAGTTCTAGGACTTTGAGGCTTAGAAAATTCTGACACAAAATATGGTAAATTTGTGTGCGAGTTAGGAATTATAAACACATAGTTAGGAATATAAAGGGATAGTTAGGAATTATTCTTTCTATAAAATATAAAGACATAGTTAGGAATTATCAAAACACTAATACGAAAATCTTGGTTGCATTTAAAAAACAGCCCAAGTTCCCAATGTAAAATCAGTCCCATCAGTCCAATATTTTTAGATAGGTTTGTTTTAGTTCAACTCAGTTTGTGTGCAGTTGGGCCGGTAGATCGGGTTAATGCTAAGTCGGGTCCTTTTGTGTTGTTGTGGACTTGGGCATGTATGCTGTTGAGTATTAACCCCCAATTGCCAAGTTATAGCCTTGTTGTTGTTCAGAGTGTTTAGTTAGTCTAGGGTTGTGTGTCATATTAGAGTCATGTCGTATGTATCCTCGGCGTACCCTCAAGCCCAAGTAATGTTGTAGAAGTAGGCGCCTCTTTTTCCTTCTTTTCTCTTCTCTTCCCTCCTTCCCCTCCTTCCCTTTTCCTTTTTCTCCCCTATTTTCCTTGCCGTGGCTAAGTGCTCGGTGGAAGGGACCCCTTTGAGCCCCGTTGCCCCGGTGCATGAAGTGAACATGTGGGAAAATTGCTAGACGACATGGACGGTGTAGGGTTTTTTCAATAAAGCCTAGCTGCCTCCTCTTTTGTCCCTCTCCTTCTCTTTTCCCTTTCTCCTCTCGCCCTGGGCCGCCACCCTCTCCCCTTTTAACCTCTCTTTTTTCCCACTTCTCCCCCTTTTCCTCCCTTTTCTTCTCCTTTCCCTTCCCATGCTTTTCTTCCCTCTTGTTGTTTTGCATGTTTGGCATTTGTTTCATGGAGATCCTTGATAGATCATGTAAGTTATCTCATTTTGATTATTTTAGTATATTATTCAATATGTTTTATATGTTGGATCATTATAAAAATTTAATATTTATATAAAATTTACACCTTTATTGATATTTGGGTTGTGTTTTGTGCATTTGCTAATTGTGAGTTACAAAACACTACATAAATCATCTAAGTAAAGTTGTAACAATAGAAAATTTGAACTTATAAATTTGGGTCATGTCCGAGACTCCTACGATCATGCGCTAAATGCTTATTAATTAAATAAACTACGCAAGAATAATTTTTGTGCGTGTTTAATTTTAAAACAAACCCATTGTATGCATATTGATGTTATCTGTGCAGTAGAATCCCTTGGGTTCTATCTTTTGATGCCTTGAGTGGGTAGCCTTTCTTTTGTTAGTTCTTGATTTTAATTGATTATAATTAGTATCCTGAAATTTATTAGTTTAATTTGGTTCCCTCTGCAGGCCGAATCTAAGTGTTACATCCATACCTCACATCACATCATTGCACCAATGACACCACCTCACAAAGCAAGAGGGAAGAAATACACAAAATAAAATAAAAGGTAGCAAACACAAAACAACATAGCCCAATATTCTCCAGTCTCCTTATGATTTGAGCACCTAAGCTGGCTAACGCCACAATAACTCACCTACATAAATATAAGAAAACACATCAGCAATGTGTGCCACTGAGGCCTAAATAACTAATACATGAAATAACAAATTGATAAATGGACAACTCATTGTCCACTAGAAAAACTGAAATGAAACAAAAATTTCTCCATACACACATCGTCATAATCACAATATGCTCAATAGGCATAATTACAATTACTGAGATATCCATGCACAAGATCCAGAATACATAACGATAATGTGATGGTATTATGCATGAGTTGGAATCTAGTCAATGACAGCATGTTTATTGAAACACCTCGATTCGGTTTGTTGGCCCGTTCGCGTATCGAATCGAAAGGATAAACTTTGAGATGATAATTCATAACCCATTAAAATGCAAAATCGGCCTACATGACTTAGGCCACTCAAGGTATTAGAAGAGGAAAACCTAAGGGATTCAAATGCACAAACAAAACCTAAAATGCATGCAAAGACTCCTATGGCTGGGACATCCTAAATGTGTCCAAGTTATAAAAGAGACTAAAATTTCTAGAGAAAGTTCCATAGAATATCCCCTAAAACTATGACATATTTAGGATGTTCTATTTGCATAAGCCTAGCCATATGAGTTTAGTATTTATGGTCCACCATATGAAACATGTAAAATGAGATAACACCTCTACACATGCATGACTCAGAAAACTTATTTAGCCTAATTAACTTGCTTAGTAGAGTGTTAAACCTGATTACATAACCTTAATTAGGGTTTAGGGTTTCATGTACCTTTAGTCGAAAAGTCCAAACTTAGGGTTTCGTTAAACAAACTTAATCAGATGATTTTTAGAATAGACAAATGATGTCCAAATAAGCTAAAATTTAGGCCACTGGGTCCTAATACTCTTAAGTGTTTGGCATAAAAATTACCAAGTGCTGGCCCATAGGCCAACATGGTAAACAAGAGCAATTAAAGTTCGGCTAGGGTGTTGGGATTAGTATTCCTGGGCCACACACCAATTTTCCAGAAACATAACACAACAAAGCACACAACATAGCAAATCGTACAAGAAATAGAACATACACATACAATGGGTAGGGGTTTTTTTCAGGTCTTTAATAAGGTCATTTTAGTTTGATATTTTAATACAACATATCCAACACATAATACAACAATTATGCAAAATATGGTATGCAAAGGATACCTAAATTAGGGAAACTGACAAATAGGCTACAACAAGCAGTAAAGCTGTCACCTTTCTCTAATTTTGGCTCCTATATATAATGATATAGGCTGAAACAAGAGAGACATGCTTCATCAACATTGTAAATATATCTCTTATAAACAAGATGGAACTAATAGTATGCAAAAAGACAACGTAAAACATGAGTTATAGGAGATCAGCCAAGGCTGTGCAAACATACAACTAAGTCATGATAAAAAATACATAACTAATTAATGTAGCATGGAAAAGAATGAAACTACCACCTAAATGTTCATAACAAGCCCAACTACATGAAAAAAATATCACAAAAATAAATAGAGAACATCACACGGAGAACCAACAAGCAAACACAAGGACAACACACCAAGGGTGGGGGTGAACTTACCACCAAAGCACAAAAGGAGGTCTCTTGGGCTTCCTACACGAAGACCTACAACTCTAAGACCCAAGGAAGGCTTGGGGAGGCCTAGGAGAGCAAGGAAAAGATAAGGAATGAAGAGAAGGAGGATGGGAGGGGTCAAACTAAGCAAGAGAAAAAGTAAAAAGAGGAGAAGGGGGAATTTTATAGAAAAGGAAAAAACTACCAACGGAAGGGCACTAGAAGGGTGGAAGGGCATTGGCTTTTGTGACCCAAACCATAAAAAGCATGGTTTGCTGACGTCACCAGCATAGCTGACCCAAACCAGGGTGGATTGGGCACAAGGGCGCACTCCTGGCACCTTTGTGCCAACACTATAAAACCTAAACTCACAATTTCGAGCGCAAGAGTTCTAGGAGGGCGCCGTTGCACCTGTGCATGCGCAATTAGGGTTTTCTCCCTAAGGTGGAAGGAATGACCTTGGGAACCGTGTTATGGGTCCTACAGAGGTTGGAACGGGCTGAAAGGGGTTCCAAACACATCAAGCAAACAAGACGTGTGAGGGACTCGGTCCTAACATTTAACTAGAATTGACTCTACTGGACTATAAATTAAATGGCTGGACTCAACTAACCTAATCCCGGTCAAGATCGTACTGACTCAAAAACCATCAAACGGGCCTGAGTTTTACACTCTCTTAGCCTGGAATCTTGATAGAAAGGTCTCTACAGTAGCAGTACGTGAATGTAATACTAATGATTCAATGATTGACATGCTAAGATTCACTCTTTCAGAGAATAGTTCACTTATGCTTGATGGAAGAATATTTCATATGAGGTGTTCTGCTCATATTCTTAACATAATTGTGCAAAGTGGACTTGATGCTATAAGTGACTCTATATATAAGATTCATGAAAATGTTAGTATTTGGACAGGAGGAACATCAAAAGTGGAAAAATTTGCAGAAGTAGCTAATCAACTTCGAATTTCTACCACAAGGAAGGTGACTTTGGATTGTAAAACTAAATGGAATCCAACCTTTCATATGCTTGATATTGCACTGAAATATGAAGATGTCTTTGCTAGTTTAAAACAACTTGAGAGGTTGTATGAATGTGCACCAACTGATGATGATTGGGACAAAGCTAAATAAATATGAGACCAATTCAAAAATTTGCATGATGCTATTGAATTATTTTCTGGAACAACTTATCCTACTGCTAGCTTGTTTTTTCCCAAAGTGTGTGAGATAAGAATGGCTCTAGAAAAATGGAAATGCTCTAAATAGCAGTGATTACAGAGATGGCTGATAATATGCATGCTAAATTTAAGAAGTATTGGTAAATAAGTTCTCTTGTGCTGGCATTTGGTCGTGTTTTAGATTGAAGATACAAGCTGAAGATGATTGAGTGCTTCTATCCTATTATATACAATGAAGGGGGTATGGCAGACGTGGAATAATATAGTAAAGTACGTAATGGTTTGTATGACTTACTCAATGAGTATCAAAACAAGTTGAATTTAGAGAGTGCACCAACTGACCCTTTATTTACAAGTATTGGGGGAATAGTTGTAAAAATCGGCCAATTTTGAATGGAATTGACCAATTTAAATTAGCTCGGTTGGTGTCCGATTCAAAAAAGATGGTGAATCGCCTATACAAAAAATCGGACACAAAATCGGCCAATTTAAATCAGCAAAAATTGGTTTTTATAGGTAAATGACAACTAATAAATCTATTAGGCATGAGTAAAAGTGAAATTAAAAAAAACCTAGATTGTTGAAGCTGGGGCAGGGCAGATTGGGCTAAGCAGCGGCGGCAACGTTGAGGGGCGGGGCAGACTTGGCGGGGAATGGTTTGGGCCGACCGGGGGAGGGGGGGGTGTTGCCTATGATGGGCGGCATGGCAGCATGGCAGCCGGAGGACACATCAACGACGCGTAAAGAGATCGGGGGAAATAAATGGTTGGTGGAATTCTCGGAATTAAAAGTAGACTCGAGTCCAACTTGAATTAAAAAGAATAACTAACTGCAAATAATTAAAAAAATATCCAAAAAATATAAAAAAATACCATAAAATATAATGAATACCATAACATCAAAATAATATGTTTTATAACTAATATTCATCGATTTTGACAGATTCAAGTGAAATAATTTTTGTTCAATTTTTAATGAATCAATCTGATTTAATGATTTCCTTCCAATCAAATTTAATCTCTGATTCCGATTTTTGCAACTATGATTGGGGGAGCTTCTGCAATGGATTTCCTTGCTGCTTTTGACTCTTTCATCTCTAGTACAATGAGCTTTGTGCAAAGTAAATTAGAGTTGGGCTACTATTTAGAAGGGAATGTTATTCCTAGACTTACAGATTTTGATATTCTTGGTTGGTGGAAAAATAATTGTTCAAAGTATCCTACTGTCTCTTTAATTGCTAGAGATATATTGGCTATCCCAATTTCTACAGTGGCATCTGAATCTGCTTTCAGTACCAGTGGATTTCTAATCATAGAAGTGCATTAGTTAACTGCATTAGTAACGGCAGCAATTGAAGCTTTAATGTGGGCACAAAATTGGATATATGGGGGCAAAGAAGGTAATCTTATCACATGATGACTATTTGTTTAGTTCGTAAAATAGTTAATTATTTTTTAAAACTGTTGTTACTTGCCTGACCTAAGATTTACATGTACTTTTTCTTCATCTTGCAGATGTTCAATCCGATTTTACTCTGTTCCATGACAAGTATTAGATGGGGCAAGGTGTATGATGTGGGTGATATTTGAACTTTTTTATTTTGACATGATTGATCTGGGCACAATGTTCGTGATTGAGTTCTACGGAGTCGCTTTTTGAGCTACATTCATAGTGTTATATAATTTTGTGAGTGAAAGTCATATAGAAGATGATACTCTTTTTTTGAACGAGTAAAATCTTATATGGAAATCTTCGTTTGTTTAACTTAACAAAATGGCATAGATTTCAGCCATGTAGTTTGTGCTTATTTTGAGTATGAGAAAAAATATTGTCGGTTTTTACCTTCATTTTGAACATAAGAGTCTTCCGATATTAGGTGAAGCTGGGTACTTTCATTTCTAATTTCTTTTGGGTGTTTGTGTATCTATCATAGAAATGAAGTATAAACTTTTGTATCTTGCTAGGGAACTTTTTGGGTATCTTCTCCCTTCTTTCCGGCGTTCATTTGTCAAAATTGTTAATGACTTCTGAATGTCATCTATTTCTGTCCATCTAATGTTCAATTTTTCTATACAGGGATGCGAACCGCTATTTTGTGGAATCTTCTGCACTTGCTTCGTTAGGTAAGTATTGTCGATTAACATCTTCATTCTACTGCCTTTTCTATTCTCTTGGTGGAATGGTTGTGAGATAGTTGCATTTTCTTAGCTAGTTGGTAAAATCACTGAGCTTCAATTTGCTTCTTTTACAGAATTTTGCTAGACCTTGAGATGGCTGCTGCACGACCTCTTCGACCATTATTTTTTGGACTAGCAGGAAGGAGAGACCAGTTAGCTTTTTCTTGGGAGTTTATAAAATTTTGTGATTAAAACTGCAAACACTCCATGTGAAGCTTTATTAGCTTTTACTTTGAGTAGCTTAATACCTTCATACGGTTGGGTTTCTTTAATTGATGACAATTAGTTCCAATAGTCAATTAATTATCATCTAACTTTATTACTTAATGCTTAGTCGGGTTTAAATGGTCAGTTTTGGGTTCGAATAGTTTAAATTCAAATGATAAATAATTGAGTTTGGATTCTCAAGCTGAAGTAATTAACGGGTTTGATTTTGGTAATACCCGACCAAACACCATAGGCACCCCTAGATTGACATGAAACTAATTTAAGAGAGTTGGATGTTTGGGGGTGTCGAACACAAGCTAAATTATACAATCTACATAAAAATAAATTGAATTCTCCTATAGACACTTCTAATTTATCCGTTAGCAAGTGATATCCAAAAGATTCATATTTTAACGTCCTTATGGGTGGGCATCAGTCCCACAGACTTTGGACAGCTTTCTCATGTGTGCCATCCGACTAATGGTTGTCAAAACTTATCCGACCGAGTTGCCGCCATGTCAGCCGGGTTTAGTCAAGTCCGCCAACAGCCCGACAGTAAAAACAAAAACCGTGACCCCTCCTCGGCTCCTCATTTTCACCTCACCTACCCAACAGCGCCGGCGGCAACCCCCTCTCTGGCAGCACCGTGGCATGTTGTCACCGGCGGCAATCTCCGGTCATTCCCTTCGCCGGGAGCCTGTGAGTTGGGATCTCCTCATTGCTGCCAGATGGCACTGACGTGGTAACTATGGCGGTGTTTGGTGTACGTGCAAGTCCCTCCCAAAATCCCATCTTCTTGCTCTTGCACAAATTCCAGACGATAACTTCACAACTCATCTGCCCCGGCGACAACCTCGACGTCTTATCCTCTTCCAACTCCGGTGTCGACTACTCGACATTGCCATCATCCATGGAGTCAGATGGTCAGGGCCATCAGACATGGACAGCTCATGTGGAGCGAACCGGTCATGTGCATGCGGCGACTCTTCCGAAGATACCAACTGACTCGGCAACACCAACCGATTTAGCAGTCGCAGCAAGTCCGACAATGATTCCTTCGGCTTCGGTGCAAGGCGAACAACAGCTTTTTTGAAGGGTAAATATAAGGGGTCCTCAAAGAGGCAAATCTGGACAAGCTTCCAAGGCTTCGACAAATACCGGTAGTCGAAGGGCGGCGATGGTAGTAAGATCATTGTTGTTCAATGTTTATTATTGTTAATCACAGTATTAATAATTATATTTCATCAATTTTGTTATAATTAATTTTTGGATGAATGATTACATTGCTGATTTATTAATTAGATTTATTTTCTTTGAATGACTTGATTAATTTTATGATAGTTAATCAGGTTTAATTGATTTATTTGATTTAGTTAGTCATTTACTTGATTACTAGTTGTTAATTTGATGAATTATTACATTATAAACTATGTCATTGATGGATTCTTGTAGTCATTGACCTGTTTTAGTTAATTAAATTATTTTTGATAGTTTGATAATTCGTTGACTTGCTTAATGATTTACATATTATTTAACGACTCTTGATTGACTTGAATTACTCGTTACTTTTACTTAATGCCTTCATGACCAGCTAGATGTAGTTATATTTGATTTGCTTGGTCATGTACTTGATTATTAATGGCTGATTTGTTGAATTATTATGCCAATCATATTAGTCACAAATACTTGTTGACTTGTTTTAGTTAATTAAATTAGACATGATATGTTGTTTATTTAGTTACTTGCTTAGTGATTAATGCACTTAATTTGAATAGTAGAAATAGAGCATATTTATGTTCCTTTATTTTGGAAACTAAGATGTTTTATTTTGAAGTCAAATGTGTTAATAAACTTAATATTGATGTTTTTAACTTTGTTTTTCTTTTTGCAAGGCGGATCATGAAGGTTCATCATCAAATGCCAAAGAAAAGGAAAATTCTACGGCCAATGTTCAAGAACGTGGAGATGGTATCATAAAAAATGGAGAAAAATATCATCCGGTATGAGCTTCTTTTGAGAGAAAGGATGAAAAAAGTAGAACACAGGCTATTTGTCAGTATTGTGAAAAAAATTATCAGGTGCTTGGAGTTATAGAACTGCTTATTTATAAAGGCATGTTGAAGAGGAATGCCAAAATTTCAAATGGAAGAGGTAAAAAATGATGAATGTTGATGTTGGGCAACAAATATTGAAGATGAAAGTCAAAAAGGATGGAGATAGTGAAATAGAAGTTTGGAAGTTTAATCAAGATAGGAGTCGGCATGAATTGGGAGAGGCAATACTTTTACATGAGTATTCATTTTTCATTGTGGAACATGATAGGTTTTAGAAAGTGGGTTAGCAATTTGTAATGATTTCTAGAAAAACCATTACAAGAGATTGTCTAAAAATCTATGAAAGTAAGGTGGAAATTGTGTTGCGCTTATTGGAAAAAATAGAGTGTCGAATCAGCTTTACTAGTGATATATGGATTGCTTCACAAAATATAGCATATCTTTTTAATTGCATACTTTGTTAATGAGGCTTGACAATTGCAAAAGATGTTGAATTTTGCCAAGGTTGAAAGTTGGCGTACGGGAAAATGCATGGCTAAGTGTCTTATTAGCAAAATTTGTGAATAACAACTTGACAAATTACAGTTGTTTTTGACAATGTAGTTGCAAAAAGCCATAGCCAAAGAAATGAACACCTTCTTCTCAAGTTGAACTTCTACCCTTTCAGGTGATTTCCTTCATATAAGATGCGCTCACATTTTGAATTTAGATGGACTGAATGAGGATGCTAACTCTGTAGAGAAGGTTAATGAATGTGTGAAATATATCAAAGTTTCTACTATATAAGAGTGATAGTTTTTACAAATTTAAAGTTAATTGAATGCACCTAAAAATTCTTTAGTACTTTATTTGAAGACCCGATGGAATTTGACATATAAAATGATAGATGTGGCTTTGGCATTTAAAAATATTTTTGATTGATATAGTTGCTTTGATTTGAATTTTATATGTCCTTTTGAAGATGAATGAGATGATTTAAAAGTGATACATGATTGCTTGGCTCCATTATATGAGTTAACCGAAATTTTTTTCGGCATAAACTATCCTACAACGAATGCTTTTTTCAACATGATTTGTGAGCTCAAAGTTCAATTGGTGGAATGACATGGTAGTGAGTCTTATTTGATGCCATTAATGGGAAATGCAATGTTGGATAAGTTAATAAGTATTGAAACGAAACAAATATGTTATTGGTAATTGCTTCAATTTTAGATCCAACATCGAAAATGATCTCTCTTTTGTACTACTTTCATATAATTTATAAAGAGATGGGAGAGACAAGGTCACAAAAATTAAACAATGTTTGGCAAACGTGCATCGTGTATACTCTAGTGTTATGAAATCTTTGGGTAAAGGAAGTGTGCAAAGTAAGTCTTTGATTAGAAATGGAGCGTTTACTAGTGGAAGTTAATCAAATGTTCGGCCTATTGGCTATTTAAATTGTTGATTGAAAGGAGTAAGTATATCATGGAATGTTCAGCAAAGGAGCCAAAACAAATTGATTTGGAGAGTTATTTGGCCAAACCAACTATTAATTTTACAGATGGAGTACAAGAAGAATTTGATAATCTGTCGTGGTGGAAACTGAATATTATGAAATACCTAGTATTGGGAAAATTACTCAAGATGCTTTAGGTATTCCTATGTCAACGGTAGCCTCGGGATCGGCCTTAACCATTGGGGACCAAACTATTGGCTCAACTAAGAGTAGTTTGAGCCCCAAAATATTGGAAGCTTTGATATGTACCCAAAATTGGTTGAGGAATAAATTTGAAGGTAATGCATATTATTGTATGTATATCTTATCTACTTTTTAGTATATTTTCATTTTGATATATTTTTCTCTCTCTAATAATTTTTTTATACTTGTAGAGAAAGGGAGTTCAATCTCCAATTTGCTTGCAACAATCAATATTGAAGATTGGGAAAATGATGATGAATGTGGTGATGGGAATAGTGTACTAACAACATGAACATATGAGAATGTCATATTTCATATTTAATATTTTAGTTTTACAATATTTTTTATAAACAATTAACTCTTGTTTTTTTCTTATGTAGGGATTGTTGCATTGGCAAATGGATGAAGAGTACGGAATTTTGGAGTACATTTTGATATGATTCCCATATTTTGAAGCTTCTGTATATTGGCTATACTCTATTCAGCTTGCATATATGTAGAAGTTTAATTTTGAAAACTTGTGGATCATTGGTTGGTTGATAAATGATGATAAGAATGTTATGTTTTAAATTATGGGATGCCTTATTCATGTTGATTATATTTTGGACTATTTTGGTTGATAAATATTGACTTATGTTGATTGGTGGTTACTTTGGGATATTTTGTAATTTATTTGATAAATATGGACTCATATAACTATGTTGGTCACCTGTTTACTTTGGGATATTTTTCTTTATAAATATGTGCTTATGTTTTGTTGGTTACTTTGAGATATTTACTTGATAAATATGTAATGTGTTTATGTGGATGTAAGAGTAATGTGCCAATAAGCCAAAACAATGATTTATGATTTTTGTGTAACATGTTTTCAGCTATAAGGCTTTTATACTTTTTATAATTACTAATTAATACAAATAAACATTTGGATGCTTGATCAGTCAATCAGTCAGACAAAGCATTGTCCATGTTTTGATTAGCTTTTTATTTGGTAAAATTTGATTGGCCAAATTTAGTCGGACATACTTTGGACAAGTTAATCGGGCATCCACCCTAACAGTCTTAACCATAGTTGAAGAATTGTTGAAACTAAAAATGCAAGATTCAATGAAGATAGCGATGTTAGTGGAACAAAAGATTCACGAAATGTGCTCACAACAAAAGTATGAGAGAAACTTCCTTTTCATGTCTCTTTTGATCCATAAACTCTTGAACAGATTGATCATGTTGAACAACGTGATCACAATGATCTGTATCATACTAAAGTTACTTTACATATATCTCTTGAAGAAGTACCACCGGGAATATCATTGAGACAATCATAAAAAAAATGATCACCTACTCCGAATATTATTAGTATATCTACAAGAATTAGATTTTGACATTGAAATTGATCAAGATTAGGTTTCATTTTCAAAAGCCATAAATTGTGTTGATTCTGAACAGTGGCAAGATGCTATAAAGGAAGAGTTAAAATCTATGGAATATAACAATGATTGGGATCTTGGGATATTGCCAGGCGATTTTAAAGCAATTAGTTGTAAGTAGGTTTTTAAGACCAAACGTCAATTCCAAAAGAACAATACAAAGTCCAACTTGTTGCCAAAGGTTTTACTCAGAAAGATGGTATTGATTATAAAGAGATGTTTTCACCTGTCTTTAAGAAAGATTTATTCAGAATCATTATGCCATTGGTGGCTTATTAAGATTTCGAGTTACACTAAATAGATGTCAAAATTGCCTTTCTTAATGGTGAACTTGTGGAAACAAATTATATGGCTAAACTTGAATGCTTAGAAGTTGATGGTAAGAGGACCATATGGTGTGTCAACTTCTAAGATCAATATATGGACTTAAATAAGTTTCTTGACAATGATATCTTAATTTTAATGATATTATTATTTCTTTTGTATTTCAAGAAAATACTTTTGATTGGTGATTATATCTATAAGTTAGTGGGATCAAGTTTGTAATTTTGGTTCTATACACCCCAAATCTAGTTCACGCTCGGGAATTAAACTGGAATGTCACTAGTCTCAGTTAGGTCGGCTAACCCGAACCCAACCTTGAGGATCTACTCTCGACGTCTCGAGATGGAAGATGTCTATTGTCATGCATAGATGAATGCACAAAAATAAACCTAATACATGGATGACATGACAACTAATTTGCATACCAAAATAACTACGATAAAATCGATAAAAATTCGTAAAATAAGATAGACTGAGATTTCCCTTAAAAGTGCAATTAAGGGCTACCATGTCAAATCAACATGTATACGTATATAAATAATTAATAAAACATTCACATAATAAATTCATTCAACTGTATAATTCATTTTTGTATTGAGTCTCGACTCAACTGCTGATTTATCTTCATCTTACCTAACTGGACTCGGTCTTGACCCATCTGTGCATTCTAATTCTCAGCCTTGTTGTACATATTCAATATCTAAACATATTTTAATAAAACATAGGTATTCAAATGTTACAATTAGAAATTCTACTACTGAATCAACTATCATATCACATTATAGTATCATACCTTGCATTACATCATATCATTCTCAATATAATGACAACATGAACAAAACATTAACATTCTATCGTCTGACATGTGTGTATGCAATAGATGTCACTGCTCCTCTGTCTAGGCTGACTCATCCTCCTCATTATCATCACCTACATATATTATAAAAACATCAGTAACGAGTGTTACTGGTCCAAAAATATAACTAATATCAAACTGGCTATGAGTGCAAACTCTCATATGAAAGAAAACATTCATATACTTCTCGTGAACTCTCTGAAGGGCACCTACTGAGAAGCCACTGGGCTACAGACCCAGTAGCATCTTGAACTAACTGTTCCACTGCTGTTGATTTTCTCATTTCATTTGCTGGTCCCTCGGGACTACTATTATATCCTAAGCCCTCTCCTTACCTCCATAATTCTCCTGGCCTTGAGCATGAAGACCGAGTATTCTCAGGCAATCGCCTTTAGTACCCTTTGAACCACAAGTCCAGAACATGCGCTGTACTAAACAGTACCTGTAAACCTCCACATTTCTTCGGGTGTGAGGAACTCAAAGGAGGAGTTGTTAGGATCCCTCGGGATTGGAACAGTCATACTCGCTAATTCATAGCCTGCTTTGACAGGCATGTGCCTGCTCGTGTAGCATGGTTGTCGAATTTCCCATCTCTCAGTCTCACTGAAAACTTGATAAAATGGTATATAGGTTTGGGAAGGGATTTATATAATAGGCCTGAAGGCAACTTGTGGTGGATCTTTTTTCTAAAACATACTCGAGGGATCTCATCCTCGAGGGTTATTAATCCAGAAGATCGATTGATTAAATAACCTAGGTTAAGTGGGATCCAATAAAATGCGACATAACTCGTCCTACAATCTGTAAAAATTAAATCACGATAGAATAAAACAATAAATTAGGGGCGAGTCCTAAACGAACCTGGTAGAAGCTCCAAACGTGTCCTCGGGCCTAGGTGGGGAGCTCCAACTCCATACCTACACATCAAATCTATAAGCTAACGTCTATTAACTGAATGATGCATCAAACTCATCAAGAATATCACACATACAATGCAATCATCATCTAACAACAGTCAATCAATCATCAATGTGAAAATATCTCATCCTATTCATCCCAAGTTTATTATGTTTTTCTAAGTTATGTTGCAGTCAATTAGCATGCTGAAATTTAATTTACTTAATTAGATCACTAACTATCAATCAAATCATGCAAATCATCATTTCATTCACAATCATACATTTATCACAACAGTTAATCATTCCTAGGTGCTAATAATTATAAATTTTAAATAATTAAATCGGATAAAAGTCTATACCTAATCATCAGTGACACAACGACGGTGACAAGGTTGTGGCTGGCTTGAGTGAGGATCGTGGGGAAGAGGGAAGTGAGAAAAGAAGAAGGAAGTTGGGTGAGAAGGATGAATGGTGATAGTGTCAGAAGTGTGGAATATATAGATGTCAGGGTGAGAAAAATGAATGATCAGGTGGGAAAAACGAATGGCCAGTTGAGAAAAATGAATGGTTGTCTTGTAATTAAAACTTGACTCGACTCCGACTCGAGTAAAAAAATACTAACTCATAATAATTCTAAAAATCCAAAACAAATCTCATAAAATATAATACTCATCAATGACATGCTTTATAACTAATAACCCACCCAAACTACCCATAACGCGTCCGAATACGTTATTCGGCTTAAAAATAATTCTATGATTTAATTAAAATAAATAAAGAAAAATCTGGCATTCTCTCATATATTCTAATAACTCATTCTGCTTGCTGTTTTACTGGCGTTATCATCATATATTTGGGCACACATGACTCTCATGGTTCATAACACAAGATCGGCCTCTGCTCAGTACGCATGTTTTGAAATTGACCACACTAAAAATAACGGTCTAACCGACCGGTTCAGACTATAAAAGCCTGGCTTAGGTCCCAGGTTTTATAGGTTCTACAAGTTGATAATATTTTATTGGCCAGTAGTGATCTTTTCCTATTACATGAGACTAAAGAATTTCTTTCTAAGAAATTTAAAATGAAAGACATGGGAAACGTTTCCTACTTGATAGGGATAGAAATATTCCTTGATCGATCATGTAGATTATTGGGATTGTCTCAGACAGCTTACATCAATAAAATTATAGAGAGATTTGGAATGAAGGATTGTTCTCCAAGTATTGTTCTCATATAGAAAGGGCACAAATTTAGTCTCATGCAACATCCTCAAAATAATTTGAAACCAAAAGAAATGGAAAATATCTGTTATGCATCTGTTGTAGGTAGCTTAATGTATGCTCAAACTTGCACTAAACCGAACATTAGCTTTGCTATTGGGTTGTTTGGCAGACATCAAAGTAATCTAGGAATGGATCACTAGAAAGCCACCAAGAAAGTCTTAAGGTATTTACAAGGAACAACGGACTACATGCTCATTTATAAAATATATGACAAATTGAAAGTGGTTGGATATTTGGACATTGTTGGATGCCTTGATAGTAGAAAGTCAACTTTTGGCTATTTGTTCCCTTTAGATGGTGTAGCAATTTCATAGAAATGTGCTAAAAAAATCTGTTGTTGCATCATTCACAATGGCTAGTGAATTTGTGGCATGCTTTGAAGCTTCAACTCAAGGGTTATCATGTGGAACTTTGTTTGATGACTTTGGGTTGACGACAATATTGCCAAGCTATTAAAAATTTATTGTGATAGTTCTATAGTAATTTTCTTCTCTAAAAAATGACAAATATTCCGAAGGTGGTAAACACATGAAGCTTAAATATCTTGTCATTAAAGAAGTTCATAAACAAAGGGTGTCAATTGAACATGTTAGCACAAACCTTATAATTGCTGATCTTTTAACTAAAGGACTACCACCAAAGATATTTCAAGAACATGTGGAATGAATGGGTCCTGGTAGTAGTTACTAATGTTTGTTTCACATTATTTGTGAATAAATGTTCATTGACATTCTAAGCTCATTAAAGTGTTTATGAAATATATTTTTGTATCCATTTTGTGTACATACAATTATGATTGCATGATGGATATTAAGAATTAGTTTTTAATAAGACTTTATAGTGAACATAATGGCTTTTTCTCACTTATAGATCATGTTTGATAAGTTACTTATATTGTGGACCATGGGAGAAAGCATGTCAAATGGTAGGATTTTATGATTGCCATGACTCTTGTTCATAATTTATCTTATAAAGATGTTTATGATTGTTTCGTAGAGATATAATGTGATGCACATGTAAACTTTGTTAAATCATCATTAAGTGTAGCACATAGATCAAGTGGGAAATTGTTAGATGTTGATCCCTTGATTATAAATGATTAAAGAAATACTTAATAATATTGGTTGTTCATCCATTAACTATTGATAATCAATCATTAATGTTCATTGAATGTTGATCTACATGTATGTTGGATGTTGTTCCATTGAATGTACATAATTAAATATACGTTCATGAACAATCTCTATGTTAGGCGAATACATGAACATTATGTAATGGATGTAAGCAAAGTAATCGTCGATTTATGTATGAGAATGTGGTCCTCTCTCATCTTCATCAGTTTTTGCCATAAAGCAAAAGTTCTCTATTGCTTTGGTGATATAGAAAGATTAAGAGAGAAATTAGATCTCTGATTTTCTATTATAGAATCTGGTATATTATGATTATTTTTATGCATTATTGTTATAGCATAATTAAGAATATTCTAACATGAGATCAAAATATTTAAATAAGGAAAATATATTGTTCAACAATTTAATGGCACTAATTCTCATATGCTTGCAACTCTTTTTAAAGTAACCAAAATCTGATCTCACAAGAAAATTGCACCAGCTTCAAAGGACTTGATGGAGACATTTTATAATGTGGAATTAGACCATCACAATTCGAGAGTGCTTAATCATAGTGCTAGTGGTTCACATATTGCAGAATTCACTACTCAAGATTGTAGAAATCAATTAGCAAAGGGACGTAGTAACCATGTTGGTCGCCTTTGTATAAGAGTGTAAGAGTATTTTCAACAAAAATTAGGGATTGGAGAAGGTTTTTATTTAAAATGGAGGTTGATGAAAACAACCAGGTTAGAAGTGTTTTTTGGGTAGACAATCAATCAAGAATGGCATATATGTAGTTAGGTGATGTTATAGTATTTGATGTGACATATAAGACTAGGAGCTTTAATATGCTATTTGCTCCATTTATCAGTGTGAATCACCATAGGTAATTGATTCTTTTTAGTTTTGCCTTGCTTGCAAATGGCGCAATATCTACTTTCAAGTGGTTGTTTGAAACTTGATTGGAATGCATGTGGGGCAAAAAACCTCCAAGCATCATCGCAGACAAAACAATGCAATGAGGGAAACTATTGCAACGGTATTCCTAAATACCCGCTGTAGCCGTAGGTTTTGCTCATGACATTGGAAAGAGTGCAAATTTATATCTAAACCATAATATGGAGTTTAAGGAAGATTATGAGAAGTGGAAATATGCTGACACAGTAGATGAATGCGAAAGCAAGTGGTTATTACTTTAAAAAAATTATCAAATTGAGAAAGTAATTGGTTAGCAAACATAAATGAAGTTTGACACCACCGGATAGATGCATATCTTAAGGATCACTTTTTGAATGACTTTGAGGCAACGATGTTAGAGTACTAGTTTTTTCTTTGATGGCTTTGTGAATGCAGAAACTCTTATTAGCAAGTTTGTGATACAATATGACAGTGCTCTTGCAGGCCAGAGACAAGAAGAGGCATTTGAAGACCATAGAACATTGCACACGAAGCCGCAACTATATTTTGGTAAATCTTTAGAAGAAAAAGGTAGATCCATGTACATAAGAAAGATGTTTAGTATGTTCCAAGAAAAACTCAAACAATCATTAGCATATAAATGTATTGAAATACAAGGTGATGGATCACATATGATGTATAAGGTCAATAAGCAGGGTGGGCTCGAAGAAGGTGGACTAGATATATCTATCTGTTGTTCTTGCAAGAAATTTGAGTTTTAAGGGGTTTTATGTAGGCACATTAACTCCCACGATTTTGTTCCAAAACAATATGAAAATGATTCCTTCAAAGTATATGCTATTTAGATGGACAATTAGGGCAAGATATAAGTCGATCAATTCCTTGGAGATTGTGGGTGTAACAAACCATGACAAAATAATATTATTAATGACTTGTTGTCTTTGTAGTGCATATATAAGATTGCAAATTTGGGTTCTATTTATGGTCAACATTGGAATCATGCTATGCCAACACTAAAAATACATATCTAGGAGCTTATGTCTACATCAATTTCTTTAAGGATCACCTATATTTAGGAAGTTTTAATGAAGTTCCAATCCAACAATCTACTTCAAGCTTGGTTAGGGCTTCAACACTGATTAGTAATACCTTGATAGAAAACCCTCAACTGGTTTTGGTCAAAGATCCTCCTAAGGTTACAAACAGCTATTTGATAATGATAATTTGGTAGACTTTGCTAATTGACAGCTGTTACAAACAGTAGAAGCAAAATTCTCAGATGTAGTTTGTATAAGTCCTTGAGTCTAGATAGGTATTGAAACGTGCTAGTGAGGATAGTCTTATATCCAAAGGAAAACACATGGGTGAGAAGCGATTGACTGAAACTTATTTGTGTTACATGCATGAAGACATGGATAGCAGCTATAGCCAAACACTCGTAAAGAAGAATAATCAGGCTCTCTTCTAAAGAGTTCAAAAAATGGAGATGAACTATTCAGAAAAGCAGATGATGGCCTTCTATTGAGCACATAGACATCAGTTTGAAAACTATATACCCAAAATTCATTTTGCACTTTGCTGTGAAACAACTGAGCTAAACCAGTCTCTATAATGGATCCGTGTTGATGTTCAGCTACTCCATTCTGTTCAGGAGTATGAGAACAAGTGACTTTGTAAAGACCCGAAAAAAAAAATTTCATTAGCTGGTTAAGTATGAATTACCCGGTTAAATTGAAAAGTAATTTCTAATCGGACGATTCTAGTTGAATCAGTCGAGTCGAACACATTAATTAAGTGAACCATACCATTTAAGAGGTTGAGTGAAAAGGTTAAGTGAACTGTGTTAATTACCCAATTACCCGGTTAAAGGAATTATGATGAAAGGGTGCTTCCACAAACCCTAGCCGTCATTTATTCTTTATAAAAGGAGAAGGGGTCGTTGAACCTAGGAAATACCAATGGATGATGGGGTGTGAGAATTTAATGAAGGGGTCGTTGAACCTAGGAAATACCAATGGATGATGGGGTATGAGAATTTAATGGAGGGAATGGTTGAAGTGTATATATATGCAGGAGGAGGGAGTATTTCATCCCTCATCTCCGTCCCAGGCGACCTCCCCATTACTGTATTAGGGTTCACGGGTCACAGTCAGACGTAATCACAAATCAGGTACGTATAATAGGTAGAACATCGTATTTTCCTTGTTGGTAGCCTAGGTCGGCCTGAGCCCAGATTCGACTACCATGCACCGAGTGCAACCGGGGTCAATGAATTGACTCAGTCCGACACTGGGTCGTGTTATGTACGTGAATTTTGTAATGCATCGACATTGTTTTGGAGTAGTGATAGCCACCCCATAAAAAGGCTACGGCCGGGGTGAGTGAGGCACAGCGATTCCTCCATCGCACTGGAGTGCAGTGATAGCCGCCCCATAAAAAGGCTACGGCCGGGGTGTGTGAGGCACTGGCACTAGAATTGGTAGTGAGAGCTTCCCCACAAACGGGGCATAGCAATCACCTGAGTGCAGTGATAGCCGCCCCATAAAAAGGCTACGGCCGGGGTGTGCAAGGCATTGGCACTGGAGTGCAGTGATAGCCTCCCCATAAAAAGGCTACGGCCGGGGTGTGCGAGGCACTGGCACTAGAATTGGTAGTGAGAGCTTCCCCACAAACGGGGCATAGCAATCACCCGAGTGCAGTGATAGCTACCCCACAAAAAGGCTACGGCCGGGGTGTGCGAGGCACTGGCACTGGAGACGGTAGTGGTAGCCTCCCCACAAAAGGCTACGGCCGGGGTGTGCGGATCACAGCGGATACCTCCTCCGCATTGTTTTGGAGTATAGCGGAATCGCTCCACCGCATATTAAAATAAACATAAGGAAATAGTGGAATGTACTTGTTTTGTTTTATCTATTATACTACTTAGTGTTGTAATCACTAACGCGGAATTGCCTCCGCAGGTATGCAGATACGAGATTAGGTGATTGACATCCAGAGTATGGAGCAAAATAAACATGAGGACTCCTTTTTTTTATTTAATTGAGAAATAAGTGTGGCTGCTGGGAAACGGTCCAAGACTGTGGGATCTTTATATATGTTATTATTTATAAAAAAAGTTTGACATAATTACTTTACTTTTGAGTAACACCTAGCCAGTTAGGCCCACAATATCGTGAAAAATGGCGGGTCGTTACAGACTTGATGTAAAATTCCTTTCTCAGCCAAATATTTTTGCAAGGCATGTCCTGTAAACTATCCCCCTCCATCAGTTTGAAGGCACTTTATTTTGGCAAACAATTGTCTGTCAACAAGATTCTCAAATAGCTTGAAGATAGTGAAGAGACCAGATTTATTATATAAAGGATAAAACCACATAAACCTAGTACAATCATCAACAAAAGTAGCAAAATATCTGAATTTTTCAGTAGACATCACGGGAGCTAGTCCCCACAAATCACAAGAGAGTATATGAAAAGGAATTTCAGATCAGTAGTAGTATCTAAAAATGGTAATTTGGTAGACTTTGCTAATTGATAGCTGATGCAAACAGTAGAAGCAAAATTCTCAGATGTAGTTTGTATAAGTCCTTGAGCCTAGATAGGTATTGAAACATGCAGGTGAGGATGGATGAGATGAATTATAAGTTATGTCAGCAAAAGGAAAAACTTGTTCATCAAAAATCACATGCCAACTTGCATGTGTCACCATATTAGAATCTTGAAGTAGAATCATGGATTCATAGCTATGCAGCATTGATAAAAGTTCATTCAATAGCCAAAATGATTTTTATCCTCCATTTGTGGCTTGTTAATTGCAGCTAATTCATCATAGATTGCCTTGTATTTCAAAAAGATAGTCATCAAGAGAATCACAATTGTCTCTTCGTAACGTTTCCAACTTATGATGTAGTGCTAACTCTTTGTCCATAGTCTTCTATATTGGAAATATCCTTTAATGATTTCCACAAATCTTCAGTAGTATCTAATACAACAACTTGGCAAAGAATTTCCTCACTCAACAAACCAATTATCCATCCCTTTATCAATTTATTGGTCCTTTTCCATGCCATAAAATCACCTATGAACAACATTCTGAATCAGATGGAACCAATATGTAGGGGAGAATGAATAGAGCCATTAATGAATCCAATATAGTTCTATGATTCAATCAGATTCAAGATTTGATTCCCATAGCAAGAAGTTCTTTGTGATTAGGCAAATTGTTACAAACGAAGGAGCATGAACATGAATAGGATATGGATAATGAAGTGAAGAGTTTAGAAACATAGTATTTGATGCAGATGATTGTCCTATGATAGGTTAGCAGAGCCAAATATTGTTTGCCATTGAAGTTGCAAATATGAATCTATAGAAAACCTCAATAGATCATCATAAATGAAGTGTTTTATCCTGAAGAATTTCCTCTCAGATTAGCATGAGTGGAATCATCAACTTGATCATTTGCCATATCTACTTAAGGCAACCGATCAATACAAACGACACAATTGACGTAAAAAATCGACAAAAACAAGAACAGTAAAATCTTGATCAACTCAAAAGTAGAAACATCCTAGAAACACTACATCAACATTTTCCAAGACAAACTTCATGTATTTCCTCAAGAGATCAGAATTCTGAAGTATAATAAAACCAGAAATGACATAGTAAGACAAAGGATTGAACAAAACACCCAAGTGTCTCTGCCAAGACAGCAAGCACAAACAAAGGTTGAAGAATCACAAACTTTGATGGCTAACACTGGCGACACACCTAGATCTCTCATGTGATGCACCTAGATCATTCCCCAAACTTTAGATCTGGGAGCTTTGATACCATGTTGAGAATTGTGAATCTTATTCATTAACATTGGCATTAAGCCAGTATATATACAATCATGAGAAAAATATAGAAGACTTGGGCTACAAGACACTCATAAGTAACCGTTACTATAGTAGAAATTAAAACATATTCAATTTAAAATATTATCTCCTCACTCTTGTCTCTAATAATAACCAGCTCAAACACACTTAAGCTACCTCACACAGTCAAAATCTTTCCTTGGTCTAAACAATAAACACATAGTAAAACAAGCTAATAGGTAAAGCCACTCCTAACACAAGCTTAAACTTCCAACTTTGCACTAAGAGAGTGTAGGTTTACAAAAATAGCAAGAGAGGTGGTCCAAGGTCTTCATATGCTCCTTGAAGGTGTTGGTGATGGGGTTGTGTTTCTTCCTCATGTGGTGGTGCCGGTGTTTCTTCTTCATTATCCTCAACCTCCAAGTTATTGAACCATTTAAAGTCATCCTTTGCTTGATGAGGTTCCTCCCTTGAGGTGGATGCACCACTAGTCTCCCTTTTCTTGTTGTCCCTCAAGTTTAACTTCTTGTAGAAGACATTGCCATCCACGGTCTTGAAGGGAAGGGTGGATGGGGATCCTTGCTCCATTCCGGGTAAGTACAAAAGAAGAGTGCCATGAGGAGTCTTCCATTGGGCAAGAAACCTCTCTTTTGGTTCCTACACCTTGGCATGTGGTTGAGGATGAGGTATGACAAATTGATCATTTTCTTGGAGAGAATCATCAAAGGGTATAGATGGCATATGAGGACAGCTCACTTAGATGACCAACTTATGGAAGAATGTTTGTAGCCATTACTAGCCAAAACACAAGTGCCTTCTTGGTAAGATCTCGAGCATTCAGTAGGTTAGTGAGGATAGTTCCCATAGTGACCACAGTTCTGTCCAATTCCTCTCATTTCACAAACTCGGACACGAGAAGGCCCAATCACTCATTGCCCAAGTAGGACACGTCTCCATCATCTGGAACTCCCAAGAGTTGTGCAATATGGCCTGACCTCAAATGAAACACTTGCCTATCCACTTTTGCTTTGTAGCATCCCTCATTTAGTTTCACCAAAATTTGGTAGAATTCCCTAAATTGTGGAAGTGCAACTTTCTGCAGCGAAGTCAATGTCAAGGCTATTTCCCAACTTTGAGTTTTTACTAATCCTTGGAATCTATCAAAGTGATTGTCAAGATTCTTTACTTTCACTTGATTTCCAAAAATCACCTAATTATTAAAATCTTCTTTCTTCAGCTTTTGTTCGCGGGAGTGTCGAGCACTTGGCTCCCAATCGGTCTCCACTCTCCTCTTGGACCTTTGGAAAGGTCCTTCTTCAATACTTCAAACCATGAGGACCGGAAGTGCGATAACAAACCAAAACAAAAGCCATTGGTAAATGCACAAAGAGTAGCCTTGGTAAGGTGGTTTGATTATCGACAGTGCAACCGAACGCCAACCAATCAAGGACAAGGGCGGAACTTGAGGACAGTGATTGGAGATCCTTTGGAAGTGGCTTTCCGGTAGTCGGTGAGGGTGGAGGAGCACTAAGAGAGCTTTGATGACGATGGCATTGACGACAGCTACACTTGCAAGGTTGCAAATTGACCAGAGAAACACCAGCCTTAGGTATTTGGTCAGCTAGTGCTGCGATCAGTCAACTGGGGGGTACTAGGAATGTCTCTAGTAAGGGGAATGGTCGGCATCAAGTCACAGTGGTTCAGGATGATCACGGCTGAGAAGGCGGAGGCGAATGAATGACAGCAACATTCGGTTCCTATGAGAGGACTTTGTCCGGTCACCAAAGGACTAATTGATCAGGAAATGAACTTCTCCTTTAAAGTGAAGGTTTTGTCCATGAGTACGGTTAACCAAACACTTGATGATCACCAACCAAACTAGGGGAACCGTGACATTGAGCAAAATATTGGTTTTTCAAAATTCTAAATTCCAATTTGATGATGTTTTGTGTGGTTAGAAGAACTCATTACTATTTGTAGCTTGTCTTAAGCAAGATAAAAAATATTTTAAAAAATTCACCCAATTTACATATGTGAATACAAAAATACCTTTCAAACATTTTTACATTTGTTTATATTCAATAAAACTTCCAATAAGTGAGGGTTGTAAAGTTATTTTGAAAACAAGTAAAACCAATTCATGCCCACATTATCATTTTTGAAAACCAATTGAAAAATATTAAAAAACTATACATATATACATATTATTTAAGTGGATTCAAGGAACGGAAAAAGAGTCTTAAACCTCTCTTTAGATCTTGTCTTCTTTGGAATCCACTTGGGCTTACACTTTTTGGACAAGGGTCTTCCACTTGCACCTCCATTGGATGTGTTCATTCTTGTTACAAGAATGACAAATTGGTGGTCTTCTTGGAGCATGGGAGGTGGTGATATGTTGGTATGATTTCTTCCTTTTCTGTTGAGCATGTCTAAGCTTCTCCATTTTCCTGGGAGCATTTGGAGGCTTCTTCTCCTTCTTTGGAGCATGCATGGGTTCTTTTCCCTTGTTTGGGGCTTGTAAAGGCTTCTTTCCTTTGGTATGTCCTTTAGAAGTGCTAGCCTCCTAGGTGAAGTCCACTCCTAGAAGGATTGAAGCTTTGGCAAAGTTGAGGGGCTAGTTGAATTCTCCTTTATGATTGTGTCCCCCCAACTCTCGCTTGTATAGAGGGCTCTTTTGATGTAAGAGCATGTTGGTGAGCTTATGAGACCCTCTTAGTATTTTATTGATGCCCATCTTACAAGCTAGTTGTTGTTGGAGCTCCTTCCTCTCTTACTTTGGAATGTGCGAGCTCCATCTCTTTGCTTTTAAACTTTTCTTCAAGGGCATTCTTTTACTTTGTGATTGTTTCCACTTATTGTCTTAGCTATTTGTTCTTCTTAGCCATGTGAATTGTTTCCACATAGAGCTCCTCAAAGGCTCTTTCAATATCTCCTCTATCTTCCTCAATGTCCATAAAACAAAATTCACTAAGGCAATCTTTACTCCATCATCATCCAACTCCATGGTAGCTTGGAGAACCTTCTTCCCTTTTGGAATTTGATCTCTAAATTTGGTTGGACATTGTAAAGGCCTAGCCCAATTAGTGCAAACTGATGGGCATATTGTTCTCTTCAAAAGTAAGAAATTTTTGTCCCTGAAATTCCTTTCTTTTGACATACCACCATCCACCCAACACGTTCTTGGGTTTGCTCTGATACCACATGTGATGGCCTGAATCCAATTAGTGCAAACTAATGGGCGTAGTCATCCATTCAGAAGTGATTAACCAAGTTGAAGATCCTAAGCATAACCCCACTAATATATTAGATCTTCCCCTAGTAGGTATTAGATGTGAGACTAACTTAAATTTTTTGGGGATGTTACATTCTCCAACCTTAATGAAATTTCATCCATGGAATTCCTTTTTATGATTCTTTACATACCACCATCAATCCAATACAATTCTGAGTTGGCTCAGATTCCACCTATACAGGATCGGCCCAATTAGTTCAAACGATGGGCTTAGTTATTTTTCAGAAGTGATTAATCAACTTGAAGATCCAAACCACATTTCACTAATATATTAGATTTTACCCCAGTAGGTATTGGATGTGGAATTAACTTAACTTTTTAGATATAATGTCCCCCAAAAAGTTCAGTTCGTCCCAAATCCAATATCTACTGGGCTGAGATCCAATATATGTGGGGATGTGTTTAGGCCCTTCACCTTGATTAATCAATTTTGAAGAAATGACTAAGCTTATTAATTTTGACTAATTGGGTCGATCCTTTAAAGACACTCATAGATTACATGTCCAAACCCTTTGAACTTAGAGCATTAGATCTTGTCCTTGGTGTTCTCCTTCTTCTCCTTTATTTTGAGATCCCTCTTCATCTCTTTACCTTTTCCCTCTTCCTCTTGCCTCCTAGAAAAGATAACTCCTACTTTCTTCTTAAAAATCTCTTGAACTTCCTTGTGAGTAAGATCATCTTTTTATCTTAGTCCTCATCTTCCTCTTGCATGAGGATCCTTAGGGCCAAGTTCTTCTTCTTGTTCTTGTTGATCTCCACCTCCTCCCTATCAATTTGCTAAGTGTGCTCATGGGTGATGAGAGATCCAAAAAGCTCCTGCATTGTCATAATAGCATGGTCATTGGCAACCTCTATTGTTGTCACCTTAGGGCACCCTTCTTTGGGAAGAGATAGAAGTAGCTTGGGGTTGAGCTTCGCTTTCCCAATCACCTTACCAAGCCCTTTGAGGCCTACAATGATATCATTAAACTAATTATACATAGCATTGATAGTCTCACCCTCCTCTATTTAAAAATACTTCATATTTGTGCGCGAGGAGGCTGATCTTAGATTCCTTTATTTGAGATGTCCCCTCATGGGTAACCTCAAGTAATTCTCAAATCTCTTATGTCGATTGGCAAAGCGAGACTATTGAATTTGGTTTCACTAAGAACACAATAGAGGACATTCATAGCCTTGGCATTGATGGTGTGAGCCTTCTTCTTTTGCTCACTCCAAGGCTCCCTATTTAGAAAGGGGTTTTGGTAACCACTTAGAATAATTTGCCAAACTTCAAAATCATTAGAGGGTAAGAACATTCTCATTGTAGTCTTCCAATAATTATAGGATCCGTTGAAGTAGAGTGGCCTTGAATTGGAAAGCCCTTCAGTTTGCCTTGACTTGTTGTCCATCTTATTCTAACTGAGGCTCTGATACCAATTATAGGAAGGCAAATAATTAGATTCACACATAATTAAACACTTATCACAAATAATTAGATTCACACAATGCTTAGGGCCTTATAAAGAACACAAGAATGAACAAGTAATGAGGAAACAATTTAAGCACAATTAATTAATAAATAAGTAAGACTAAAGATAAATATGCAAGGCAAATAAAGAATATGAACCCAATTTAAAGATGTGTGTGCGTGAGGCACAACAAGTTCAATTCCAAATTGCTACTTGTTTTAGTAAACTAGTCAAACTATATAAGTTGTGAAATGACCTTGAACTTGAAAAACACTTAACTCCCAATAGAGAATAAGATAAACACAAGAAGTTAAGATAGTGTGCAAAATAAGTGAATATAAGTGAGAGAGCAAGCACTCAAATTAGAAGTGAGAAGAGAGAGAGAGAGAACACAAACAAAATTTTAAAGAGGTACCCAAATACAACTTATCTTTTTCTAGCTCACCAAATCCTTTGGTGAGTAGGTCTTTGTAGCTTCACTAGGCAAGCCAACTTGTAACCTTACAAGCACCAATCAAAGCCTCCTTCACAAGTACCCATCATGTAAAACCCGTGCTTTTCGCTTGACAATTTTAGTTTCTATTCTATCTTGACCTAGATCAAGTTGCTTGCCTGACCCTTTTTGCCGCTTGCATATGCATGGTATAGTATGTGCGAGTCAGGATCTTAGTCTCCCCCGGTGTTGGGCGCCTCTCAACTAGACATTACACCATCTTGACTCTTTTTTTTTTTTTTTAATTTGAGTCAAATCTAGTTAGGTCTAAGATCATGTTTCTCGCAAGTCTAGATTCCTTACCACGTGTTTGGAACTATTTTTAGACAATCTTAGTGTAAAACCCACGATTCGAGTCACGGTTTTATATTCAGAACCGGTCGGGTCGACCGTTATTTTTTCGAGTTGAGTCAGTTTCAGGAGCCCTTGAAGGACCCAAAATGTAGTTCCCAAAGTCACCCCAATTGCCTTAGGCTGCGAACCCTAAGTGCGTGGGGTATGATTCCAGTGTAAAGGCTCCCTCCCAGCACCCTTGCATTGGAAAATGATGAATTAGGATTTCTAGTGTTGGCACAGTGGCACCAAGAGAGAGCCCTTGCGCCAGGACCTTGCGTAGTTCAGTTTAGCTTTACCTCCTACGTCATTAGCCCATGCTTCTCCAGTTCGATTTTGCAGTGGTCAGTGCTCTTGCTTTGGTAGATTTTCCCTTTTCTATAAAAATCCATCTTTCTCCACTTTTCTCCTAATTCCCTTGGTTGCTTTGACTCCGCTTGCCTCCCGGCACCCCATCTTCATTCATTGGCTTCTCCTTACCCTCCTAAGCCTCTCCAAGCCTAGCCCAAAGCATAGGGTCGTAGGTCTCGGGTTGGGATGCCTCAAGAGACCTCCCTTTGGTGCGTTGGAGGTAAGCTTCTTCCCCTTTGGTGTGTTGTGCCATGTATTTTCTTGTTGTTGCATCATGTCTTGCCCTGTGCATATTTTTTCAAATATTTTTCAATGTTTGCTTACTGAAGCATTTATGATGTAGTTTCATGATTTTAGTATGCTTCATTAAATAGTTATGTATTTTTTATCATGCCATGGTTTCCTGTTACACTATCTTGGTAGATCTGGAATAACTCTCTGTCTACAACCTATTTTTGCTTTCTATCAATTCCATCTTGTTCAGAAGAGTTAGATTTATAATGTTGATGAAGAATGTTGTACTTTTTTTGTCCTGTATGAGCATGCATGGGGGCCAAAATTAGTAAAAGGTGACAGCTATACTACTTGTAGTAGCTTATCCGCCACTTTCCTTACTTTTATCACCCCCTGTGTAGGTATTTGTTGCATGCCATATTTTGCATGATAGTTGTGTTAGGTGGTTGATATGTCACACTAAAATAACAAGATAAAATAACCTCAGTAAAAGCCTAAACAAAACCCCTAACCGATGGTTGTGTATGCCGTGAATCTGGTATGCTTAGCTATGTTTTACGTTAGTGCTCCTAATTGAGCCACTAAAAGATTTTGTAAAGTCTGTAAAAATTGTATGAGGACTGAATAATTGTCAAATGACAACATGTAAAATTTTGGGTTAAGTAAAATTAATTTAGCGGGTTATTTAGTTTGGATTTTGGGAGTGTTCAAGAATGAAAGGTGTAGCCCTAATTCCCTAGCTCAATTTGCAAAATTCATTGAGCCTATTATAAGTAGTGAAATTTACAAAATTTCTCCTAGACATTAGGTTGTGTCCCAATAGCATCTCTAAATTATTTTAGGGCCTTAGGTTTGGAAGATAATTTGGCAGGAATTTCCCAAGCCACTTAGGTGCAACTAGTACCAGAAATCCCTTGGCCAATGTTCATACTTTTCAAGCCCATGCAGGCCAAACTACATGGGATTTGGACTTGATATTTTACTGGGGTAAAGAAAACTGTGTTTTCCAACCATAACCTTTTACCCATGTGCATTTGAAGTCTCCAAGCCCATGAACGAGACTTAAGAAAATTGGTACGCGGCCCAAGAACACTGTTCTCAGCACCTTAGCCTGACCTTAGCTGTCCTTGTTGACCATGTTGGCTCATGGGTTAGAACTTGGTAATTTTTATATCAAACCCTTAAAGGTTTAGGGCCCATTGATCCAAATTTTAGCCCATTTGGATACTATTTTGCCTATCATACCGTTAAGTTTGTTTGAGAAACCTTTAGTATGAGACTTTTCACTAAGTGTATTTACAACTCCAAACCCTAATTATGGTTAACTAATGAGATTTAACACTTCACTAAGTAAGATAATTAAGTTAAAATTTTTGAGTCATGAATGTGTGGAGGTATTGCCTTGTTTTGTGTGTCAGTACAATCTGATCGTGATTCAGGTTTCATCTCCTTGTTAGGATATGTAAAGTGAGATAGCCGAGTTAGGACAAGGAGTTTGACTTATTAGGTCCGTAGCAATCTTATGTTTGATCTTTGGTTGGCTCAATGAGTGAGGTTTGTACTGAGTTTTAGACGTAAGACGGCATTAGCGGTGTTTTGTCGGATCCCTATGTTGTCGGGCTATTAAGCTGAGTTTTTCCTGCAGCTTAATAAAAATCTAAATATGAGATCCCTTGATGGTTTTCTAATTGGAAGATTCATCAAGCCTATGTATAAGCCCCTACCTAAGACTACTTTATAAGTATATGAGTTTTATGATTTTTACGAATATAAGAGTGAGCGGTACAGTTGTGTATGACTTGCACTAGTATTCCTTTACACCCAAAAACAGTGCAATGTAAGTTGGGTATTATTAATAGAACACATTTTCGGAAATCATGGCACTATCATTGTTCTAAACCACGTGAATATCGTGGCAGGCTATATATGGAGGATGTAAGGGCATATGCATAAGTATGTAAGTATGACACCATTGACGTGGTTCCACATTTTTATGATATTTAGCCTTCTCGGCCTTAACTTACTACCTTGTAAGGTATTCTCAAAGTTTTATAAATTCTCATGAGTATTAAGATACTCATCTGCCAGTATTGTTTTATTAGTAATTATTTCTAAACCAATAATCAAAACTTGTTTGATTACGACCGATTTTACTATATATATGTAGATGTGTATTCATGTCTATGATTGGCGGAGATGTATGGATAGAGGTTCATGGTGGGAGATGGTACCATGTGTATGTACTGTTCTGAGTGTGGTATTAGATCTATGTATTGGGCTGTATGACTTATGCATTTTGAGATTATGGGACTTATATATTTTAGGAACTATGGGTTGCATAATGTATGTATGATGGGCGGGTGCCCTAAAGCCTATGCTGGTGTAATTGATATATTACGTGTGGTCTGTGATTTATTACCTTATTATTATTATTATTATTGTCATGCAGGACGCTAACTTTGGTGCATTCTAAAAATTGTTTGCAAGAGTGTCTAAGCCTCATAATCTTGGAACATGACGAGGAGCAATTAAGGTACATGAAACATATTTGGATGGAGCTTGTGTAGTGTGTGTGTGTGTGTGTGTGATAAAGGAATGAGCACTGGAGGAGCCTACGATTCAACAGCTTGAAGGGTCTATCTGAAGACCGAGTGGTAAGGTATCATGCCCTGGCATGTGATGATGCCTCTTTGTATTTAATTATTGCTTGTGGGTATGTGGAACGGGTAGCCACGACCCAATGTTTACTTTACTACAATATCAACATCAACTAAGAATAAGTTACCTAACTCAAAGGTTGAAACTAAGTATATGATCTGGATCATGCATCCCCATTATGAAAAGCTAAATCTCTTACTCCAAACAGAAGCATAATGCAAGGCAAAACAAGAGGAATTACTCAAGAAGCCCTCACCTTTGAAGGAAGAAATCCACTCTAAGGCTCTCCCTAGGTTGTCCCCAACATGCTATTATTGTGGAAGAAATCCACTCTAAGGCTCTCCCTACTGATGTCATCTTACATCTAAAACACGGTTTAACTCAACATGCAGGGAGTCAAGCAGAGATCAAGAAAAGGGAGAGTCCAACGGACCTTCGGTCCAAGCTTCAAATTCATTGACACATCGACGGCGAGCTCGGACCTCATAACCCACATCGAAGCTCACTGCTATCTGTAAAATATCGATGTCTCTATATGATGCATGCACATGGGTGACACTCATATGAGTCAATACATCATAATAAAGAAAACAATACTAACAAACCTATAACTAAACACGTGGCACACAAATCGAGACATAATAACAATAGTAAATGATAAATAAACAAAGAAATGCACTCATAGATAATTAGATAAATAATAAATACATGAACATAAATATTCCTCTAATTATAAAATAATAATATAATTATATTATATAAATACACGGGCAAATACGAGGTAAATATCATATATACTCGTGTTAGTAAACATATAAATAAATAAATAAATAAATAAACAAATAGTTAATACTCATTAATCATGAATAATAGTAATATCATAGTTATATAATACAAGAATACATAATTAAATACAAATAAATAATAACATACAAGGGGCGAACAAACAAATAGATATATATATATACACAATTTGGTAAACATAAATAAATACTAATATTAATAAGTAAATATATCATTAAATCATGTGAATAAGCTAATATAAGGGTTCTCAAATTATACAAAAAGGTGCATAAGAATGAATGAAAATGGTTTTAAAATGACTAAACTAGGCCAACTCGCTAAATCGAACCAAGTTGGACGAGCTAAACTAACCCCTCGGACTGGACTAACTAGAAAATGAGCTAGGTCGACTGGGCAAACATGAGCATGGATTGGCAAACTCGGACACGAGCTGGTGGGCTGGTGAACAGATCGGGCAGGTGGATGCAGATGGAAACATGGGTAGGCAGACCCGAACACGGGCAGGCAAATGCGAACACGGTTAAACAGCCCGGAGGCGCGGTGGAGGCTGTTGCTGGTCACGAATGACAAAGGGGAGGTCGGGGAAAGTGATGGTAGTAGTGATCGCCAAGGTTCAGCTGTTGACTGACCAGAAAATGGCCAGAAAGGGGCGGTATCAGCGTCAGATGTGGCGACATTGCTGGCGGCAATTATGGCCATGGCGATGGTCATGGGTGGTCTCAAAAGATCAGCCGTCGAGGGAGGAAACAATATGGGCTGACAGTTGGTGGTGTCCGGCTGGTGGCTGGCTGGAAAATAGTTAGAAACGATAAAAAATGCAATCGGACAATTGCGAGTCGTTGGAGGCACCGTGGCCACGGCAGAGGTCGATGTTGGTCTCAAGCGGAAGATTTCGGCGAGGAAGTTGTCACGGTGGCTGACACCGAAATATGGCCCAAAAGGCAGTGGCATGCTAAACATTGATAAAATCTCTTGGTCATTGGCTGTGGCAACTGATGGCGATGGTGGGTACAGACTGATACCGGCCACGAGGTGGTCACGGTTGTGCCAATCCAATGGCCGGTGGAGGGCCGGGGTCATGTCGGTGAGCTGAACTGACGGTGGCACTATGGGTGTAAAGCAGTGAAAATGTGGGAAAGTCATTGAAAATGAAAGGGAGGATGCTAGGGCTGATGTCGACGAATCAGATCTTGCAACGTGGTATGATTTGAACTTCCGACAACTTGTGGTCTAGTGAGACCCACCTATGGGTATATGTAATATATATATGGACGGAAAGTCGAATCGAGATCGTCCAAAGTAAAACTGACAAGAGTCCTAAAAGTGACTATATAGGCGTGAATTGATGCAAGAAGGCTAAATGGGCCTCTAACCCTGAACTCAATCGGGTGAAAGTTTGTGACTCAATCTTGCTGGGCCTTGTAACGACCCGGCCCAAAGTGCAACGTAATGAGCCAAGTCATTTCTTTAAAATGGGTACCCCGGAAGTTAAAGATCTATAGTTCATTCCCACTTATAAACAGGATCTTCTCCCAGTAGGTATTAGATGTGGGACTAAGTTGAGGGATCTCACAATCCACCCACCTTAGGGAATTTCGTCCCCGAAATGCCTATTCTTGGCCCGTTGCTAGCCCCAGCCCATGACCTTCTGGCCCGTGGCCGGCAGCCTAGCCAACGTTCCTAATCCAGCCCACCATCTAACACGGAACCAGGTCGGCTCTGATACCATTTGTAACGACCTGGCCCAAAGTGCAACGAATGAGCCAAGTCATTTCTTTAAAATGGGTACCCCGGAAGTTAAAGATCTATAGTTCATTCCCACTTATAAACAGGATCTTCTCCCAGTAGGTATTAGATGTGGGACTAAGTTGAGGGATCTCACAGGCCTACAATTCGGTGATCCGAAATCCCTATGATGCCTACAAATGAGATACCATGAAAATCCTAAACGGATAATAAACACTGCAACGATCTAGATTGCAGGGCTAAAACTCTGGCTAACTCATAAAAAATATATGTATACCTCATGTATACATTGATAATTAACGCTTTGCTGTAGCGTAACTCAAGCTATCATTAGCATGCCAGGCATGCTCAGCCACTATAACATGCTCATATAGCCATCTGGCACCATACTCATGGTCTAGAAACTGGTTTAGTTCGAGCTTGCTCGAATTTACTCGAGACTAGCCTGAACCGAACTAGGCAACTGCAAGCGGGTAAAACCCTAACCCGAAGCTGGGTTTTCCATTTAATGTAACTCTTCCCATGTACTTAATCATCATTTTGAGATGATAAAAGGGAGAGTAATGTTTCATATTGGGTTTAGGTATACAGGAGTGTGCACCAATATAGGGGGAGTTATTAACAGTAGTCATCTATTGAACAATAACTTGTACTTTTTGAAATATTAATAAGATTAACAATTCATTTACTTTGCCAATCCCTTATTGGCCATAGGTTGAATGACATGATCATCACAATCATAGCATTCAATCATGGCTTCTTGCATTATTTTGGAATAACCTCTTGCGT
>JAURVB010002670.1:0-88106 GCA_033002965.1 Piper betle | reverse complement strand
TTCACCCCTCTCCATCCAAAAAAAATAAAAAATCACCACTCTGCTCATTCATGAACCATGTCAATGTTTAACTCACAAAAATCCATATTTTTAATTCTTTTTTTAAAATTTACTGCATTTTCGTTCATTATAAAATCAAACAAATTAAACATTTTCACAACCCTAGGAGATTTTTGTCGTGTTTTGCCTTCCAAACAAATCATCTCAATCAATGTTCACAAATCTTGAATTTAATTGATACTACTCTTAATTATTCTTAGATTAAATCATTTGGGCCCCTAACCTATTAACAGTTCCCTAGAGTTTGATTGCAGTAGAAAATTTTATACGGAATCTCTATAAAATTTTGTCACATTTTTTATTCGTTATAATTATAAAAATTGAGAGTTCATAAAATTATATTTGGTAAGGGAGAAAGAAAGGAACAAACATTAGAAAAAAATAAATAGGTTTGACCATTTTTTTCCTAACAATTTGTAAAGCTTTTTGGAAACAACCTCTACTACTTTATATTTTGAAAACAACGCTACTAAATGACCTATAAGACATTTAACCAACCAAATTATAACAAAACAAAAAATAATATATTAAATTATAAAATATCTTTTATTTGATTCGAGTTTATCCCTAAAATCACAGTTCATCGTCTCCTCGTACAATTTAGAGTTTATCTGATATGACATCTACGCCTAATTTATGTTAAAAAAATGCTTTAAATAAAGAGAAACAAAGACAAATTTTTAAGTTGGATAGAAGATAAAAACATATTATCGTAAAGAGCTAATAAAAATAAAACTAGAGCACAAATTATAATCTTTTTATTTCATATTAATGATTATCATTTCGTACAGACACAAAATCCAGTCACAAGTAACTCTAGTGGGCTCATAAATGGCCTCGATAATATTTATTTACAGAATTTTAATAAACCATTCATAATTAGTCATCGAATAATAAAAATATTATCATTATAATTATTATAACAAATATTTTAGCTCTGAGTCTGTACGTACGTAGTTAACAAGATCACCACCATTCATGCACTGCATGGTTTCTTGCAATGACAAATGCCATTAAACAGGTTCATTTTGCACCAGCCATCCTCATATCCCTTGCAATACACATCGCGACATTCATCGTCTGAGAAGCAATTGTCATTCGATCGCCTAAACCAGCACATATTCTCCTCATCAGATTGGATCACATCCTCACTACCTTCGCTATAGTAAGATCCTGTAATGGTGTAAGAAAAGCTCCAATTAGTCAGTAAAAATGGCAGAAAACTTTCAAAGCATTCATGCATGCAGGCATATATGCATATGCCAGATCCATGCATGCAAATGACGTTTTTTTGTTTTTTCAAATGGTGATCAGCTAATGGATGGACTGGTTGTTGATCATACACACCTGAAGAAAGGATGGAAATGAGGAGAAGAAGGCAAATAGCAGAGGTTCTAGTGCTGAGCGCCATTGCAATATTTCACCACTGTTTTTCAGGATACTTACAATGGATATGACATATCCTTGTATATAGAGATGTATTAAAGTATCGATGGCTAATTTTAGTGTAGCAGGTGGCTCTCTTTCTTAAAAACAATGATGTGTTGTCCATTCATTCTCCAGGAAAATTGCCCACCACATAAACAAATATAGCAATGGCCGTTTTGGAACAAAACTGGCTATTTGATTGTCTTTGGTGAGGGAAGTCATGAACTTGTTCAAAATAGCTCAAGATTCTTGAAGAAAGTTTATCCCGTTAATCAAGCAAAATTAAGCTTCGACCCAAGGTGGCCAATAAGCGGAAAAGTTGATTTCCCAAGGTTCCCATATTTTATTTGTGGTTTTTAATTACACCCATTATTAGAAATAGTTTTCAATTAATAGTATGTTTGGTTTGCTCCTACATACTCTATTCCTTGGTTCAATTTTAGTAAAATATCACATTAAGATAATCATCTTTTACAAAAGTATGGTAGTTTTGCATATCCGCTCCTCCATACATCACTACAAGAGAAATCAACTTAAGTAGATTCTTTTAAGTAACGTCGCAGGAGGACGCTCCATAAATTGTTGATATGTCTGCCACATATGAGATTATATGTAGCGTGAAATTCTTTAATTTAATTTCACATCTAATAATTATTGGGGTAAAATCCTGTTTATAAGTGAGAATAAACTATTAATTTTTAATTTGGTTAACTAATTTTAAAGAGATGACTAACGTATCATGTTGCATTTTGTGCCAAGTTGTTACAAATGGTACTAGAGCCTCTTGATTTTATATTACATGGTGGGCTTGATTTGAGACGTTGTCTAGACTACCAGTTACGAGCCTAAAAAGGTCGTGAGTTATCGCTACTAATGGGCCAAATGTAAGAATTTTGAAGACAAAATTTATTAAGGTAAGTGGATTATGAGATCTCTAAAGTTACTCTTATCATCTACTAAATATTAGGGTAAGATCTTATTTATAAATGTGAATAGAATATAGATCTTTTAACTTGTTTAACTAATTTTAAAGAAAAGGCTTAACCCATTACATTGTACTTTGGACTAGGTCATTAAATGTAGTGTTCAAACACGTTATGCGTCCACCGTTACGCTATTGTAAATATTGTCTCCACTCCCATCCCCACCCTCACCACTGCGTTGCACCTCCCATCGCTATTATTGTTATCGTCGTCTCTGCCTATCGGCCACTAATATGAGATTTATTATTGTTTGTTATAGCTCTTGTTTTCACATGAATGATCAATGTTGTGTGTTTGGACATTCTGCGTCTCAATATGTTCTAGATTTCTATTTTCCACATTTGTAAGCCGAACGCTCAATTTGCCAGCTGAAATGGTAGCTTATGGCCTTTGACGAAATAAAACTTCGACAAAATAATGTAATTTTAATATAATCGGAAACTAAAAATTAAAAATGATCAAGTAAAGGTTAATTCAACAGAGACACTCACAACTGCCTCGGCCTCTTGTTCTTTCCTTACGGTGCTACATTCTTGTGTGATAGCTTTAATTGTAAAATCAATCGGAAGCATGCAGTCTTTAGTTTGCTCCATAGTATTAACCTGTCATGAAGACGTCAACAATTACAAGTGCTCTAGAATCTTAAAAAAAGCTCTATGTAGTTTTCTTTTATGAACCCATTCTCATCTTTCACCTCTCACCTTATCATTTAGTGATCGAGTCTCAAGAAGTGATAACAATTAGAGATTCTTACTGGTTATATATTGAAATGAGCTTTGATATTCATTCATATTCTTATGACAAAATCAAAGTATAAAGTCTCTATAACATTAACATGAGAGACATGATTCAAAAGTGTAAAAAAAGTTATCGAACGTTAGCAGTAACTTTCCTCTTTGAAAACCTCCTAAGAACAGGGGAAGGTGAAGTAGGGAGCTGTGTGAAAGCAGTGCCGTAGTGAAAATGAGTTCATCCACTCCAAACTGAGGAAGAAAGGAAAGAGCATGCATTAAGAAGGTGAAGTATGGAGCTTTATGTGATAGCATCCTTTCAAAATTTTACTTGTTTGGTAAGGTATTGGTAACGACCTATAGTATAGATTGGGCAAGATTTTTCAAAACGCTTGCCGCATACATCTATGAAAATGCCCTTAGGCCTGACCGTTAACGATGAGGATCATCGATAATCATGCCCATGGTGTCTCATAATTCGTCCTGAATCCCTATAAATTGGATGGTATTACAAGTCTCGTAATATAATTATTTGTATTGGGAATTTATTTTAGAGAACTACCTCAAAGAAGCCTAGTAATAACCCTATAAACTCAAAGTGTCGTTTAAATTGTGAAAATAATAAAAATAGCCTTTCTAAAATTGTATTTATTTGGTACGTGCGAACATGCATAGGAGAAAGAAAATTATTTTTTATTATAATTGAAAATCTCTTTCACAATTATTTTTTTCATAAAAAAATTAAAAAAGTTAAGAGAGAGCGATAATAATAGGGTATAATTTTTTCTTCATTTCCGAATAACAAACGCATAAAAAAACTAATTAAAAAATAAACTGTTTTGTTTTCTCACTATTTTTAAATAAATAGTTAGGAAGCCGGGCTTGGCTTGGCTTGGCTTAACCACCGAGCCGTCTCTTCCCCGACCGTCTTCTTCACCCGCAACAAATTCCTCTACTCCCCGATTCCTCTGTGCTCGCCGTCGGCCATGGACGCCGAGATCCGCAAGTTCTTCGATTCCGTCGGCGCCTTCTTCACCGGCGGCGACAGCATCCCTTGGTGCGAACGCGACGTCATCGCTGTAAAATCCCAACTTTTTTTCCTTAAAACTTTTTTCAACTGCTTTCGTCCATGTTGTAGTGGATTATGTGTCCATGGAGCGGGTTATTTGGCTTCTAGGTTTGTTTGTGAATTTTATGTACTTGTTTGATGGGGTTATTGATTTGCTGGTCTTAGGGTTTATTGTGCTCGTTTGAATATGTTCCTTAATTGGAATGGGATTTTTGTTAGTGGAGAGGGCTGTTTAGTTGATTGTGGTGTGCTTCAGGTTCCGTAGTAGTTGGATTGATTGCGTGTAGAACGTGTACGTGTGGTTTGTTGGTGAATATGTACCTGTTTGGGTTTATTATGTTCACTTGAACATGTTCCATGATTGGGATTTGGTTGTGTGTTGGTGGAGTGGGTTTTTTAGTTGATTGTGGTCTGCTTTATGTTTTGTAATAGTTGGATTGAGTATGTGTAGAACTTGTATGTGTGGTTTGTTGGTGAATTTTGTACTTGATTGTTATGGTATTGACTTGCTGCTGTTAGGCTTTGTGTCTGTTTGTTTGAATAAATGCTGTAACTTATAAGTTGATTGTTATGGTCTTGACTTGCTTCTGTTAGGTTTTGTGTCTGTTTGTTTGAATAAATGCTGTAACTTATAAGCCAAGTCGCAATACAATGATTGCTCCCTTTTCTAGTGTTTGTAATGGTTATGTGGGTATTTATGTGTGGATTATGCGTGGATGGATTTGGGTTTTGGGTTGATTGCGATGTTCCTTATGTTTTTAAGTACATAGGAGTGGTTATATGGGAATTTGTGTCGATGAATTGTTGGTGGATTTTGTACTTGATTGATATGGTATTGACTTGTTGCTGCTTGGTACTGTATCTGTTTATTTGACAAATGCTGAACATGCAATACAATGATGCTCCATTTTTGTAGTATTTGGAATGGTTATGCGGCCATTTGTATGTGGATCATGTGTGGATGGATATGGGGTGGTTGATTGTGATGTTCCTTGCATTTTTTAGCACATGGAGTGTTTATGTGGGAATTTGTATCTGTGGATTGTTGGAGAATTTTATACTTGTTTGATACGATATTGACTTGATTTTGTTATAGTTTTGATGTGCTTGTTATGTTTTTGTATCGACCTGTCCATCAGAGCAGGGCTGGGTCTTATATTATATTAAATAAAAGAAATTAGATGGCATTACTAATAATAAATGCTTGCGTAGGAAAGTATATTTTCAATAGATTGTGTGTCTTATATCATCACGTTAATTATTCCTGTTGCTGGTTTCACAATGTCAGGGCTGTGAGAGAGAGGTAGCTGAAGCTGAAAATGGTGGTTCAGAAGCTGCTAAGAATGAAAGTATTATGAGGTTATCTTGGGCACTTGTTCATTCTCATCAGCCTGAAGATGTTCAGCGAGGGATTGCTATGCTAGAAGGTAAGAAATTGCAATGTCCACTTTTTAATCTCTCCTTCCCTTTATGTCCCTTCAGGGGCAGGCATGCATGAGCATTTTACCTATGCATGTGACTGCATTCAGTTTGATAACAAGTGCTTTGCACATTGCCCTTCCAGTGGCAGTTAGCTCTATGATAAAACCAGAAAGTTCACAGCAAAGAGGGAGGCACTATATCTTCTAGCTGTTGGACACTATAGAAGTGGTGATTATTCAAGAAGCAGACAGTTCATAGAAAAATGTTTGGAGGTTTGAATTCAGATTTCTAACTATGGTTTATTCTCTTAATGCCTTTTATTGTTAAAACTGGGAAATTTGTTCTCAATAGGCATCATATTGGCTATAGACTAGACCACTATATTTCTTGCCTTAGCCTAACCTGAAGACCGAGTTAGGGTCTGAAGTGGCTGTGTCTACTAATCAGGCAAGCCTGTGGGGGACAGGCATTATCCTTCAGGTCTTGGTTATGATAACAGGAAAAATAAACATTTGGTAGAAGAAAGTGAAACATCTAATCAATGGTATACATTGTGCAAAAAACAGTTATTACCTGTCCAATTCTTTGATTTATTTTATTTATATTATGAGCAAGAAACCTGTTAGTTGTCGAGAGGTGGCACTGAATGTGGGTGTGTGGGCTGTATCTATTTAGCTGCTTTAAGCATGAGACCTGAGACTTTTTGGGTGGTTTGATATTTATATCATAATAGCAAGGTTTAGAGTTAATATATGGTACTAAATTCATCTTCTGTGATAACTTTGTTATGATGCATACAATTGTTTTAAGGGCTTCTTTGTTGTTCTTGTTGTTCTAACGTGGAACTGAGTAAATAGTTATTTGTTTTATTGCTTCTTCTTCTTCTTCCACCTTATGCCTAAAGGGTGTTGGGGATATGCCTATAGGGCCCATGTGATAACAAATGGCAAATTTTGAATGGCCGAATTTCTTTAACCTGTAGAAGTTATACAATAGAACTTACTTCTTTTAGACTCTGAGTTGAAGGGATGCCCCTGTTATTATGGCAAGCATCATTTGCTTCTTGTTTAAAGAAGCTTATGAAAAAGCTACTAGGCTCTAAACTTCTTTAAGCACATTGATTTGAGCTATCTACCTACATTTGTTGCCCAAACTTTAGGGCCAAAATATTTTGTCACTTGAAGAGTTTGTTATCTATGAAGAATTGTTATACTTACTCCCAGGTTGGATTTTTAGATCTCCCCTGACTGGAGACAAGCCCTTAGTCTGAAGAAGGTGATTGAAGATAAAATAGCTAAAGGTGACTTGTCCTGCCCTTGTACTTGCTTTATGAATGTATATGTTACTCTTTTTTTATTTCCCTTCTACTGATATTTTTCTTAATTTTATTTTGCTGGAAACACAGATGGTGTAATCGGAATTGGCATTGCTGCCGCTGCTGTTGGAATTGTAGTAGCCGGAGGCGTTGCACTGTTGGCTCGTAAGAAATAAATTCCGGTGCTTGTGGTCGCCCTTTTCTCTTAATATTATCCTTATGCACTAGATGGTGTATTAACATGATTTTTTTTCGTGCTTTCGCTTTGTTGGAGATGCTTTCAGATGTATAAATGTGGTAGCATTAATATTCTAGCGCGCAACAATCGCAACTGCACCTCAAATTTGTATGAACTGGTTTATATGGTAAAGCATTTATTTTAATATATGTACAAAATGATGCATTGCAAGCTCAGGTTATTGTGATAAGCGAACTATATGCACATATATGAAACTATAATGAATGCACTAGTTTATTTTTATTACAGATGAAATGTCTTTGATGGTTGATTCATGAAATACATGGAGTGAACTAAATGCAATATTATGAAATCCTGATTTACAGTTGCCCCTCACCGAGCAAAGTGAGCAAGATGTCCCTGTAATACCCAGAAGTGTCACCGATCACGTCGTCTAGAAGGTTAACTTTGTATACTACTGAATATGCTTTCTTAATGTTTTCCATGTCAACTTCGGCTCTGGCAACAATGGCTCGAGTGAGGGATTCTTCATCAGTTCCTAGACCCACAATTGATGTCCTGATAACCTGCTCAACAAGGATGAAAAATTAGGGAAAGCCCCAGAATAATTTTTCGAGAAGCTGTTCTTTGTAATTTTATCACCTTTGCAAAGTGTATTTCTGGGTTTTCTATACAACAAACTGTGGTTTGTAATACGCTACCCAAGTCATGATCTACTGTCTCCTTGATGTCCTGGTAGTTCACCCAAAAAGTAGTCAAATTTTGTTTGCTTTGCAGGAGTATAAACTTGGCCGGAGAAAACCATTTACATAGAGAATACCTTGTCTATGGGATTGCCATATTCCTTCCTGTAGCAGTTGAATGTGGTTTTTAGTTGAAACATGTTTCTGGTGCTCAATATCCAAGTAAAAGTATCGTCCTCCAGCTGCTTCCTTTCAATGGCTTCCCTCAGTTTTGCTGCTTCTTCTCTTGCCAACTCTTCATTCATGGCTTCCCCATGGAACCTGTATGAGCTGACAAGGCTGACCAGCAGCTGTGATATATAGAAAAACAATCAGCCATGGCACTTGTAAGTTGTAAGGTTGATGAACATATGGATGGGAGTGAGGCTCACCTTCCTCAATGGGGGTCTCACGTAGAGTATGATGTCTTCTTCCAAGGAGCGTTCAAACAGACGACAATAGGCTTTTCTCACCAAGATAAGATGGTCTGGAGATGTAGCGCAGGCCATCTCAACTAGTACCTCCAAATGCTTGCTGTTCATCTTCTTGAGAGCCTCATTGGCCAATCGGGCATCCCTTTGAGCCGGGCTTAGCGTCCAATGAATCATTGCTCTCTGTTTGTTGAAAGAAAAAGAGAATTTTCAATGGTCTAACTTGAAACGAAATCAGAAGCCAGATTGATGAAGAATTATGTATATACCCTGAAATCACCAGACAATTCTGAATGGAGTCGAGCAATGAGATCTTCGTCATACTTTTCCTTGTAAGTTTGGCAGATAAGAGCTCTCTGATTAGCATTTCGACGTGCTAAAATCCTTATCAATGCTCTCTCATCCGTTCCCCATCCTAAACATCAATATATTCATCATCATACCCTATTCATAGACAATCAAAAACAGATAGAAAATGAACAGGTTGACTCTGCTAACCTTGGACAGCTTTCCGAAGCTCCTCGCTGTCTTCCAAGGGAGTTGGGAGAGGATCAGGGATGGAGATGGTGCCCATCTTCTCTTCTTTGTTGGAGAATTCTGGTAGAGGCCGAAATGAGAAAGAACAAAGTTTGTGTTAGAAAATGGGCGTTCGCAAACAGTACCTTGCTTCGGTTTATCACTCTGCTATCTAATTTTTCTGGGTCTTGATCACCTTTTTGTGTCACCTTCCCAAGATAAAGATCTCACACGAAAAGAATTGTAAATGCTCTAAACTAGAATCAACACACGTGAATCACAAGGATCAAATCATCAAGAACTTATTGGGGACTCCATGGATATATTGCATTAGTCTATCAGTAGACTCAAGATTCATGTGTTGTCAAAGGTCATTGCTGGCATGTAATATAATGAAAGTTGAAGATTTGACAGTAGGGAATTCTTCAATATTCAATGTTTGCTTTCACGGTACTTTATAGAAATAGAAGTAACCAGTTACCTAAGATTAATAAATGAAGATATATAAACCAGCAAAACTGTTACAGGCCACAAGTTGAATTCCTCTTTTATATCATAATAACTGATCTAATTCATGTCATCCCTCGAATGTCCACCAACCTCTTGCATTCTTATCAACTTTGAACTGAAAATAAAGCTGTCTTCAACAATTTATTTTCCTTTTTCTTTCTTTCTTTTGCGTGTGTGTGATTGCCAATGCCAGCATCATGCATGTATCAGTAGGAAGAGAGAGATAGACAAGGATCAAAATTATTTGAAGGAACTACAAAATTGGAGTCTTTATGTGTCATGTTTCTGCTGGACCCAAGACAGCAAACATCACACCTACCAATCTATTGACTCTTCAAAATTTATAATCAAATAGTTCTCACGATAGCTCACCATGATGATTTCTTTGACAAGCTTAGTCTTCTGTACCCATTACAAGGTTTCATTGTCTATTCTCAATTTTTCATTATTAAAATGAAGCATATGATGAACGTTTACTATAAAAAGGCCTCAATGATGGAATTGTCCTCGCTAATATTAAAACTATGATGGAAGCACTTCTGTGTTCATTTTTTATGTGATCTACAGCTGTTGTTACTCATGTTAGCCAGGTGTAGAGTGTAGACAAGTCCTAATACTATCTTTTCTGACATTGAAAAGAAAAATCAAAATAATTCCTCATTTGCCACAAATCAAATCTTTTGGTTAAAAAAATCTCATTATCATACATTTGCGATGATTTTTTACATGGTTATTGTTGGGTTAATCCCCACATTAATCATGAATGGCATTAGTGATTAATATATAGGTTAATAGTAAAGTCTTATTTTTTAAGCTAATTTTTGGATTAAAAAATATCTGTGAAACCTGTTTCAAGTTCCTATTTTACATCCATAAGGCCCAACAATAGTATCAGAGTCTGGTTGGTGTTGGTGTTGCCCTCGATTTATAACATGGTATATCAGCCCGAACGAAAGTATGGACCCCAACAGTAGCATCAGAGCCTGGTTAGTTTTGGTATTGCCTCGGTTTGCATCATGGTATATCAGCCAGTTTGAATGATACTAGTGACTTATATATAAGCTAATGAGAAAGTCTTATTCCTTATGTTTGTTTTTTTATTAAAAAAGGCTTTTAAAACCTATTTTGAGTCCTTTTTGAGGACCCATAGGGCCGGACAGTTATGTATTTTATATCTTATAATTTTTTATTTTTTGCGATTATATTGAATGGTGGGTAAAAAAATATACCGAGTGGCAAAAATTATCTCATGGAGACAAGTGTATATTTGTTTTAAGGCTACCATGCACTCCACCATTCAATATTATCCCCATGAAACCATGGTAGAGGATTTGGTTCTCATCAATAAGTTCCACTGAGGGATGTTGCATTGGGAAGATGCATGATATTCATATCAACATTATAACATTGGATATAACATTATCAATATTTTTCACGAAAATTATGTCAAGGCATCCAGATAATCTTCCCCACTCACCATTGATAACATAGTTAATTTTTACTAAGCATGGATCATGTGTCACTATAAACAATTCTACTAGCAACTTATCCAATATCAAACTAGCGCTACATACATGACTAAAATCAACACATCAACAAGAATTGACCAAACAATAGGATTGCTATAACATCATAAATAATTTATTCTCTTTGCATATATACCATAGCAAGGAGAATGATTGATTAAGAAGAAGAAACTCACAACCCACGTTTTTACTCCAATTCATATAGGTTTCCAAGACCAACAACCTTCATTATTTTGAGGAATAACTTAGTGTAACAAACACCAGACATACAAACGTACCAAGCTAGCCATTCTTTGTACATTTTTTTGAACTAAATGCAACTATGCAAGTTAGCAGCTACACAGCTTTGAAGTCACTGGCTAGCAACTATGCAAAACTTCTTTGATGGTAGCATACCCTTTAATTTTGGCCACATGAATTTCTTTATTGAATTGTCCATACCATTTGGGCTGGTCGGTTTCCTATCAAATAATTGCTTCATTCCCACAAAAAATTGACACATCTCTCCTCCCAAAACATGTCCATGGTGCAATCTACCTAAAAACTTCAAATAAGTTCATAAGGTTTGGAAGGTAATTGTATCAGGATATTCTGCCATGCTCGTGTATCACGATGGCTTATAGTTTGATAACACCAACAAGAGCTTGGACCATCTGTCTTTGATGCATAACAACTCATCTTCAAAGCTCTAATAATTCACAGATCAATAATGAAGGCGATATACTACTGTAGTTAAGATTACCCCGTGCGTTCATTGACTAGAATTTATAAATGACATGAACGGCCTCAGAAAGACATCTATAAAAGGGGACCCATTTGCAGAACTTGGGAATGCAACACTCAAGACAACACAGAATTCTCTCTAGCTAGATCGTTACTTGCTGTGCATATTCAGGGTTATTTCAAACATGGATACCCTCACAAAGGCTTTTTCAGGTTATAAACTCTTCAAGTTTTTTGTGGGTTGTTGTGAATGAAGTGAATTTGTTGCAAAGGGTTGAATTTTTGTGCTTGAGGCAATGTAGGATTTGGAGTGGATGAAGATGCCATTGTCACCCTCTCCGCGCAATGGCGCCCGGAACACCATTCGGAATTCAGGAAGAGCAGCCCTGAGTTCTTCAAAGAAGATGAGAGGCTATTCCACAGGTGGAATGTTCATCACTTTGCCAAGCTCAAGGCCGAATTCTCCCGCTTCAAGGTCTATTAAATAAGACAGATCTAATCTAATCAGCCGATAGCTAATGATGTTTCATAGAGATGACATTGATAATCTTAACTTTCAACAAGTCCAGCAAAATTACTAGGATTATCAATTTCATCTCTAGGAAACATCATTAACCATTTAATCAATAGAACTCTTTCAAGGAAGTTTGGATGAAAATTTCTCTACGTTTCCTTGTGCTTGATTGTTGATCAATGGCTAGCTTCTTGGTGTAGAAAGCCGCGGTACTATGGGTGATGCATCCATGGGAGAGGGATGCTCGATTCGCAAACGAAGCCATCCATAGAGGCCCCTCTCTCGACCTTATCGTGGAGATCACCTGCACTCGATCATCGGATGAGCTTCTTGGCGCCCGAAAGGCCTACCATTCCCTCTTCCATCATTCTCTCGAAGAAGATGTTGCTTTCCATGTTCACCATCCCAGCCAAAAGGTCACCAATTTTACTCACAATTCTTGGTCATATCTATCTGCAATTCTTCGATATGTATATGTAAACATGGCCTTGCCAATCTTACTAACTCAAACTACAAGTTCCAACAGCTCTTGGTGGCGTTGGCAAGCTCTTACAGGTACGAAGGCTCGTCCGTGAACGAGGAGCTGGCGAGGTTGGAAGCCGAGATTCTTGTTGAGGCCATCAAGAATAGTTCCAAGGCAATTGAGAATGAGCAAGTTGTTAGGATCTTGAGCACACGAAGCAAAGCACAGTTGAAACTCACCTTCGATCGCTACAAGGCCAAGTATGGCACCTCCATTGATGAGGTAGGCATTCCTTTTCCAAACTCTGATCCGTCATTATCGATCATTGTATAATCACCAATGCTTGTGATGTCTCCAGGATGTAGCTGGTGATCCAATCTTGCAAGCAACAGTTCAATGCCTCTACTCTCCTGCAACATACTTCTCCAGGGTAAGATCAATTGCAAAATCAGTACTATTATTGTTAGAACTAACAAGTTGTAGCATAATTGATGAAACACAACTTGGGTTCTTGTAATTTTCAGATTCTAAATGCTGCATTGAGCCATGGCTCCGACGAGACGGCGAAGAAGGCTGTGACGCGAGTAGTTAGTGACCAGGGCTCATGTGGACATGAGCACGATTGAGGCACAGTACCATGCCTCTTATGGAGGCTCTCTTGCAGACAAGGTAGGAGAGACGACGTCCGGCAACTACAAGAACCTTCTTCTCGGATTGATCAAAAGGGAAGCATGAATCGAACGCACCTCGGTGGCCAGATCAAATAAAACATTTGTTCTTCTGGTTTTTAGTTGTCTGGCAGTCGTGGTGGTTGCTTTGTTGAGAAGCGGGAACTGATTTTTAGCTTTTGTTTAGTTTGTTTATGATCCCAATAACACCTTGTTAATACTTTTGTGATTATTGTCTCTCACTAAGAATAAAAACTTTACATATTCCAATAAAAGGATCTTTCATTTTTATTATTGAGGATGGTATTTTGATGCAAGTTAGTGCAAATATAACGAAGAAAAAAAGATTTTTAGTTGAACCCCTCTTTTTGCGCCCCATTTTGATTATCCTCAATAAAGAAAAACCCGAATTGTTATTTCGCTTTCTAAGGATTTAGGTATTTGATTATCCTCGTAATGAGAAACCCGATTAGTTATTATTGTGTCTGTCTTTTACGTTTGTAATGTTACTTTGCATCTCTTCTACCTCCCTAAGTGTCATTATGGGTGCGGTCCTGAATAAATCGGTTCTTTTTAAAAATAAAGTTTAGTGCACACAACTTTGTACAATGTAGAGAGCTACTAGTAACATATTCACTTATGTTAATCAATTTATAAAAATAATCTAAGTCCGTCTAGTTCTTATTCCACATGAATTTAGTCGGTATATAATCACACTCAAAAGAAAATAAATAATTTTTTAACATACTTCACCCCTTATTACACTCTCATTATGTTGTACTCCAGAGCACATATGGCCTATAAAATATAAGAAAGGTTTACTGAGAAGATAATTGGCTAATTTAGGTTGCATTTGATCCAAGTCGTTCGGTGCTTAAAGTAAATCTAGGCAATGCCCAAAAAATTTCCCCTCATAATTTTTATACATATTCCACTTTACTTGAGCCCCTCGTTACACATCGTGTGTGTATATATATATATATATATATATATATATATATATATATATATATATATATATATATACACACACACACACGTGAGAGGCCTAATCTCTTACTAATTTTTAATAATATTTAATCTGAGTCTAGTGGCACCGTACCATATATTTAGGTGTGCTAATTAGGCAAATGGAGTCGAGTTCAACCATGTTCAAGCTTGACTTATTTATTTTAAGTAGGGTTGAAAGGTTTGAATTGAGTCGAGTCAAATATGGGAAAATTCAAACATTATTCATAGATCAATTTTTATTTAACTATGTGCCAAATAGTTTGTTTGGTAATAAAGTTATAATATTAACATGTAAAACCATCATCACAATATAATTATGTTTATTATATTTTTATATTTTACAAAATAATTACATAAAAAATATATAAATTATTGTATCGAATATAAATTATCGAGCTCCCGATCAAATCAAGCCGAAGGAAAGGAAATGTGCTTCTCCTTTAACATTATCAATATTTTCACGAAAATTATTTGAAGGCATCTAGATGATCTTCCTCACCCACCATTGATAACTTACTTAATTTTTACTAAGCATGGATCATGTGGCACCATAAACAATTCTACTAGCAAATTATCCAATGGCAAACTAGGGTGAGATACGCAACTAAAATCAACACTTCAACAAGAATTGACCAAACAATGGGATTGCTATATCATCATAAACAATTAATTCTCTTTGCATACATACCATAACAAGGAGAATGATTGATTAAGAAGAAGAAACCCACAACCCACGTTTTTACTCCAATTCATATAGATTTCCAACACCAACAACCTTCATTATTTTGAGGAATAACTTAGTGTAACAACACCAAACATACAAACGTACCAAGCTAGCCATTCTTTGTACATTTTTTTGAACTAAATGCTTGTAAGTTAGCAGCTACACAGCTTTGAAGTCTCTGTGTAGTAACTATGCAAAATTCTTTTGATGTAACATACCCTTTAATTTTGGCCCCATAAATTTATTTATTGAATTATCTATACCATTTGGTTGGTCGGTTTATTATCAAATAATTGACACCTCAGGAAGAATAAAAACTTTGTGATATTCCTATTAAAGGATTTTTTTTATTGAGGTTGGTATTTTGACGCAAGTGTGTGATTGTAACATAGAAAAGAAGATTTTTACTCGCACCCCATTTTGATTCGTCCGCAAAGTGTCTACTTGGATTCCATTAACCATATCGACAAACAGAACAAGTAAATTCTGCTTCTAGAGATAAATGTACTTTGATTATCTTCATAATGAGAAACCCGATTAGTTATTGTTGCGTCTGTCTTTTACTAATACATGTTTGTAATGATACTTTGCATCTCTTCTACCTCCCTAAGTGTTATTATGGGTATGGTCTTGAATAAATCGGTTCTATGAAAAAAAAAGTGTGGTGCGTATAACTTTGTACAATGTAGAGAGCTTATAGTAACATATTCGCTTATGTTAAACAATTTATAAAAATAATCTAAGTCCATCTAGTTCTTATTCCACATGAATTTAGTCAGTATATAATCTCACTCAAAAGATAACAAATCATTTATTAACATACTTTACCCCCTATTAGACTCTTATTATGTTGTACTCCAAGTATAAGAGGGGTTTGCTTAAAAGATAATCGGCTAATTTAGGTTGCATTTGCTCCAAGTCGTACATTGTCTAAAGTAAATCTAGGCAATGCCCAAAAAGTTTCTCCTCGTAATTTTAGAGATATTACACTTTACTTGTGACCCCCATTATACATCTTTTACATGTACGTGAGAGGCCTAATCTCTTATTAATTTTTAATTATATTTTATCTGAGTCTTTATACTTGATCCAGGTCGTTATATTAGTGGCACCAACCATATAATTAAATGTGTTAATTGAGCAAAACGAGTTGAGTCAATTATGTTCAAGCTTGACATGTTTATTTCAAATCAAGTCGAATAAGAAAAAATTGAACATTATATATATATACTCTATAACTTGTAAAATTAATTTTAAAAATTTAAACAGATCAATTTTGATTCAATAATATGCTAAATAATTTGTTTACGAATAAAACTCTTATATTAACGTAAAAACATCATTACGATATAATTATATCAATTATATTTTTATATTTTATATAAATAATTATATAACAAATATATAAATTATTCTATGGAATGTAAATTAACAGCCCCAAGTAAGCCGTCCGGCTCCATGTGTCCGGGTACATGCCCAACAAACAAAATTTGTGCAAATCATTTCTCCGCCTTCGGATATGAACAAGGAAACCCGCCTTTCATCTTAAGGTCAGCTAATCGTGTGCGACGGCGCGTCGAGCGCTGCCCTCTAGACCTCGAATCCCTGCACCACCGCCGCCGCCGCCGCCGCCGCCGCCGCCGCCGCCACCGCCTTCATCTGAAGCATCGCCGATTTGTATGGCCGCCTTCGCTGTCGCCGTCTTGCTCTCTGGAAGCAATGATCTGTGTGGCGTATTTGTTGATGCTGGCGACCTGGTGGAGCTGCCGCTCCGATCCGACGTTGAGGAGACTCTTCGCCATCCACACCCACGGGAACGGGGACAAGAGCCGGCCGAAGCACATCTCGGCGGCGGCGTCGAAGTCCCGGAAGAACGCCGGCGGATCGCCGGAGGTCAGATAGGCCGGGTCCGCCCCAAACGCGACGCTGCAGATGTTTTCGAAGGCGAAGCGGCGGAAGAGGTCGTCAAGGTCGAGGACGCGGCCGTCGACGGCGGCGGAGCGGAGGGCAGGGAAGAGGCGGGCGGCGACCTCGGCGCGGACGACGCCGGCGACGAAGGCGCGGACGACGCCGGCGACGAAGGCGCGGAGGAGCGGGAGCTGAACTCGTGGCTGGCGGCCTTGCGCTGTCGGGACCAGAGGCGGTCGTCGGTGGCGAAGATGCCGGCGCGGAGGATGTCCGATAGTTGGGAGCGGGAGCGGGCGCCCATGACGTAGTTGGGAAAGTTGAAGCGGAGTAGGTGGTCGACGGCGGCAGGGTGGGCAGTGCGGACGCCGGGCGTGGGGGAGAAGGGGGTGCGGACGAGGACGGTGGCCGTTGTGGCTCCGGCAAGCAGGTCAGCCACCCAGTCGTGGAAGCGGTGGCGGTTGAGGAGGGGGATGAGGCCGCCGATGATCGGGTAGGAGGAGGGGAAGCGTTGGCGGTGGCCGGAGAAGTAGAAGAAGAACAACAAGAGAGGGATGAAGAAGGAGAAGCCAATTAGAGTCGCCGGCGGCGACATTGACACTGTTACCTTTAGCTGATTTTAAAATTGTTTAATAGTATTTTTCTGTATAATTTAATTGTATTTAAAATTATACTCAAGCTTAAAACGTTTTCGATTTATTAATTAAAGAAGAAAGATATCTGAGCATCAATTTCATTAACATAATAAAGAGCATAGAGATAATATGATTTTTTCCACTCCCCAAAGCAACCTGTAAGAGATAATAGGGCTTTGAATTGAATTGAATCAACTTTAATCTATCAGATTGAACATCAAATTAAATCGAGTTTAGTGAGGCGATAAACAAGCAAATATATTACCAACTAAATTAACAGGGTCCTCAGTATTTTGTGTTTATGCAGGGCTTCTAATAAATAAAATCAGTGTTTCTATAAAAAACTAGTGTTTCTGATATTTTTAGCCATTTATGCGTAAAACACTTGATTATGCAATGTACACCTATTTCCAAAGAAATGAAGCCGAAATTATGATTTTTCCCCCTCTATTTTGACATGTCTTAGATCAAATCAATATATAATCCCATATTATTCATTTTTTTAATAACTTTCGTCTTAAACAAAAATTTTATATTGGGTTTTTGTCAAATAAAACAAGAAGTCTTTGCTGAACAGAATGAATACAAAAGTTCTACTCACTGTATCACAAAAATTCGGAACTTTATAAGTGTAGCCAACTCCAAGGGCATTACAATTTTTATCATCTTTGTGTTCACGTCAATGACGATTCTTGTATTGAGCAAGCAGGGCTACAGAATTAAGTCTCACAAAAAGAATGACGCCCCCACCATTTTGACAGATAATATAAAACTCCTTTATAAAATGTGTATACATTTATGATAAACCCACGATTCACTGTTAGAGAGGAATAGACTACTCTATTGCATTAGATGTTTTGCTGATAGAAAGTTTCTCGCCGATTCTGCATCATACTTTATCTGAGCAAACAAGTGCAATCTCTAGTTGGATGTTTAAAATCTTCGATCAAACATAAAAAAGCCACACACCAAAAAAAGGAAAAATAAGAAACAATGATTATATGATTAGGCCGAAAGCAATTTGACGTTATAGTATCCACAGAATGGTGATGATAACTGTGCAGGCCAAGTGGTAGTTGGCCAGTAAATTATAGCGAGTTCACAACAGTTCATGTTAAAAAAGCTTGTGGAGGACTTACAACGCAAACTGCTTGTTTTTATCTTCTAAAAAATTCACTTTTCTGAAGTCCGCAGCACCAAATCATCAGCGGAATAATAGTCGGCAATGAGTCTGTACATGTACGATGGGTTATGCCCTCCTCTGCCAGAAAATGAAAGAGACTAATTAGCCCCCCAACAACAAACTGAATCATAGGAACGAAAATGGAATAAATTCTTTTGATACAATTAAAACCAAATTCCATAATGCTTCAACAACTTGTCTTTATATTGTTCACCTAATTTCAAGCAATAATCAATTTAGCTCAAAGAAAATGGTTTTCTTACAGGTCAGTGATGAAAAGGCTGACAAGTTTTGGCGGTATATAATCAAATGCAGGATTAACAACATCAAGAAGTGGGCGGCCACTGCCAACTCCATAACTCATACAATCAGAGAAATCCCCAAAATTTAGCAAATCAGATGGGGACTTCATGTCATTTAGTAAGACTTGTGGGTTATGAGGATACAAGGGGCACAACTGCAATAGGATATAGATAGAAAGGTTAGAATATGTAGACGGCAGGAAAAAGACCGGGCCAACAAGGAACATTTAGGTTGTCCTTGTTCTGCTCAAATTTTATTTAGCTTTTGAAAAAAATAAATAAATAAAAAAGGAACAGTACACTATAGTGTGGGCTAACACAAAAAATAGTAACAATAATATACAGAGTACCTTTTATGGCAAACTCAACAATAACTATTACAAAAAGAAAGTGAGAACACCCAAGTAATCCACATGTTCATAACCTCCATGAATAAACTAAAAAACTTGATCATGTGCCTTCTTAATCAATATTCGCATTCCAAATTTTGATAAAGGACTTCTTAAATCTAATCCATTAAGAGACCTAACAATTTATCAACTTAATGCAGTTGAATTTAAAAGATTTGACACAGCCTAAACTGTTTGTAATAGTAGATTGAACTAATGTTCAGGAAATTGACGTCTTGAAAACAAAATTGGCTGATACCTATAAGTTCCATCTCAAAGTTGCCATTATGAGAAACAACTTGAAGCAGATGTTTATTGTAAAAATGGACTGCAAATACCTTGTGAGTGCCAGCAACAACAACAAAAGGTACAGCATGTCTTCGAGCAGCAAGTGCAACCATATTGATTCCAACAGGGGCTATGACTCCACCATTGGCCATTATTGCATGAGCTCCCACAATCACCTATTAATAAAACAAAATAAAAGCTTTCATTCCAATAGAGAGAAACAAAAAGACCATCATTGAAATGTAACAAAATACTGAACCAATAGGCTCAAAGAAGTGTTACCATGTTCACTCGAGATATCATTGCAAACACTGCTGAATCAGTGATAACTGTTGTTTGCAAACCCTTTGCAACCAATTCTTTGGCCAGGACATGTCCTTGGTACCTACAATATAGGCAAAATTAGGCTAAGTAGAAATAACAGTTTGGCTCGAAAAGAAGAGGATATGTAGAGCTAAAAGCATAGAGGAAGAAAACCTTGGAGCCCCCTCAGCAACAAATACACGAAATGAACGCTTTTTTCCCTTTGCAGCAGATAGGAACTCCATAACTGTCCTTGAGCGACCCAAGGTCAATATTACCTCACTGACATGTAAAAGAACCATAATAGGAGACATGAGAAACAACTTTATTTCAATACTTTGGAGAAAAGTAGACAATTAAATTTTGGAAAAGACTATAACAACAGAATTGGCATTTAGCACTACTCTTTCCTACCAGATGATTGTAATTAGTAACTTAAAAATTGACAATCACTAATTCACCACATGTAAAAATGATCAATGATAACAACATAGAAAGAACTATTTTTGAGCAATTACTTCTGATGAATATGCTCCACTGATTGCTCAGCAATTTGCTCATGGCATGTATCAATATCTAGCAATAACTCATTGATAGCCTCAATCACATTATGCTTCAACTTCCGTGTCTTTGATGATTTATCAGCTGCTGCAAGTGGGAAAAAAATTATTACTTCACACAGCTTAACTTTGTAAGAGTAAAATCTCATTCAGCAGTAAGACACGTTGACAACCAACACTACATGGAAAATATTAAACCCATTTCTGGATGATAATTTCGGTCTGAATCCCAATAAAACACCAAAATACCTAAAGTTAACTGCAGAAGTAAAAGAAAAAGCAACGATGTAGCTTCTCATAAAATGACATGTTCAATCACTCGAGAATTGCAAAGACATATCCTTTTATTGTAACAAACTCACTTAAAAATAACTTGGATGCTTATTTCATGAAGCTATCCACTAGTGCTGTAAACTAAAATGCCAAACACAAATATTTAAACCTAGATTTTATCTCATGTGTCCACCCATAAGTTTCAACAGAAACCCATTATCCCCTAACAGATGATAAAAACAACTATGACAAGCAAAATATAATATTTAGTGCTGTAAACTAAAATGCCAAACACAAATATTTAAACCTAGATTTTATCCCATGTGTCCACCCATAAGTTTCAACGGAAACCCATTATCCCCTAACAGATGATAAAAACAACTATGAGAAGCAAAATATAATATTTTTAAAGGTATACAAATATGAAAATAATAAAAATCAATCAACAATACCAGTCACATAAATTATGTGTATCCATAGTAAATACAAAAACCTAATTCAAATTTAATTAACCAACAGAAATTAAAAGTCCACAGTGGAGTGTTATAGCAGTTAATTTTGAAAATGAACATTTCAAAAATGTATTTAAGTTACATCTGCTTTTGCCTTCTGATCCAGCTTCCGATGACGATGTACGAGCTGCAGCCCCTGATTCATTTACATCCTCAAGAAGTGTATGTAATGCTGGAGCACGTAGTGTGCTTCTCGAAGCAGCAGCAACTGCTGCTGCCGAGAGCCCAGGATTACCTGCAACATGATCCAATTCATCTTCATCATCACTTACCGCAGATATGTTTAATCCTCCTATATCCTTTGTTACTAAAGTCAGATTTTCCTCCCTTATGATGTGCAACACACGCCTGACAATGTTTCCAACTGCAAGTTCTGCCATGCAAAACACAAGAGAATAAAATATAATCACTAAAGTATAAACCACAAGCATGCGTATATAGCAACTAGTGTAATTTCTAGGTACCAAATTTATCACCATGCTATGAAGTTAAACAAACTAGCACTTCTTACACAGGTAGACAATTTAAACTCTTATTACAAATCAAATCAAAAGACGTCAAAGCCACCCAATCAAGAATGAAGTCCAAAATATATATCCTACAAAGTCAATCTTTGGACGTCCCAGTTCACGGGAACTGAACCACAAAGCAGCCCACGCTCTCCACTATGCAGGTCTTGAATCTTTGAATTGAGGTATGCTAGTCTAGAGCCAACTTATGCCATAACAGATAAAGGTAGGAATCAAGTACAAGAATTTTAGTCGACAAAGGCCATTTGCAAATAACAAGAGACTAGACTGATAGATGTTAACAGAAACTACATAAAATCAGTGAGCAGCACATTACAGAAAATTACAATAGACTATGAGGAGCAATGTACACCTAGCTCAGAATGATCGAGGAACCCGCATTCTACAAGCTCCAAGTCAGAAGGCCAGATATTTGTCAAGAATTACACACCCGTACGAATCCAAATCATTCTCATAAACCAAGTATTCAGTGCCACGAGATAATAATAATTGTTATAAAAACCAAACTAAACAAGGGAGAATTTTTAGGAACCTACCAACCGGATTTGCCGCAATAAGCTGTTCCCCAACAGTCTTGACTGCCTCAAGCAGCGACGCGGCCTGGTTAGCGTGGTGCACCCTGTGATGCGATATCACCGACCGAAGCAACTCCGCGGTGTGCCTCGCAGTTGCGTGAGACCCTTCAACCTTCCTGCCAATCAACAAACCAATCAACCAGTCGCCACACCTCCAACCACACCAATGGTTCCAAGAACTAATTCCAAACAAAGACGACCATCACCAACAACCTTCAACGCCACCTGTTCATTCCCACAATTTCAAAACAATTATGAATTGAGATCCAAAGCCCTCTACAGAAATTCATACCGCTTCTTGAGTTTAACAACGAATTCGCCAACCAAGGCCTGTGTGTCCGGCATGATTGTCAATCCTTATAAAATAAAAATAAAAAATAAAAATCCAATTGTCAAAGCTTCCCAGCTTCAAGAATCAAAACCTTCTGAGCAAACAAGAATCAAACCTAACCAGTGGCAAAGAGAAGAGGGACGAATCGATACGGTGGTGGTGATAACGATGGCGATGATAAACCCTAACAGGCTTTTGGAGAGGGAAGGCTGGAAGGAGTAACGGAGGGGTCGTGAACGCCGTTTCCGTCTTCTCTCCGTCTATTACCGTTTTCTTTTCTTTCTTTTCTTTTATTAAGTGGGAATCTAAAATTCGATTAAGCTCCAGATTTATTTCACTCATAATTTCGGGTTTTTCAAATGCTGTATTTGACTGATATAAAAATATATATGAAATACATGAATTTTTTAATTATGATTTTTAAAGAGTATTATTTTTAAACAAGAAAATACTAAGCATGAACCAAAATACATTGTCGTCCTGTATTGGCAACAAGATGGACAACGACATTATTAGATGGTATTTTTAATTAGGTTAGAAGTATTTAGAACATATCATTTAATTGAAGTCAAACTCATTCTATTTTATTTATTTATTATTTTTATTTATTTATTTATTATTTTTGACTTGTATTTTGGACAAATTAATTTTTATTTACAAAATTACCCTCAGCTATTTTTCTTCCCCGTCTTCCCTAACCCCTTCACCAACGAACACCCTCACCGTGGCCGGAAGGAGTAGCGGAGCAGCCGTGCACATCGTTGCCGTCTTCTCCTGCCTATTATCATTTTTCTTTTTTAAGTGGGAATCTAAAACTCGATTAAGTTCGACATTTATTTGACCGATAATTTTGGATTTCTCAAAAGCTGTATTTGACTGATATAAGAAAATATATGAAATATATGAACTTTTTAATTATAATTTATAAAGAGTTTTTCTTATTAAAACAAGAAAATACTAAGCAAGAACCAAAATACATTGCCGCCCTATATTAGCAAGAACATGGACAACGGCGCTAAGGTGTCTCTTGATCCTTTGAAGTTGACCATTTAGACAAAACTGTGGCGAAGTATAGATTTGTCACCTAATATAGTCCATTCGATCACTAATATACATTACTAAGTTCATAGTCTGTCAAAAACAAAACATTAGAGAGATCATTAATATTAATGTGGGCTTGATGTAATGCCTTCAGCTCTGCTTCTTCTGAGCTTTCACATCCTCAAAGCGTGCCATGGTGAGATACACATATTAGACCTTAAACATTATAAAGTACAAAGCTCCGACCGGCTACATTAATTCCCAACTTGTATGCCCATCAAAGCAAACGTAATATTGACTCCTGCCAATGTTCTTTAGATGGTCCATTTCATTAGAATGAATAGAAGTGTGGAACATGTCAAGCTTCAAGACTCTAAAATAGGTGATGGATTGTTGCCGAACGGATTCAACTAATTTATCCATTTGTTAGCATGGAAGCTCTCCTCTAATGAGATTTTCGGTTTTCCATATTTCATCCAGGGTAAGGAGTACTTTAAGAACAAGCAAGTTACCCTCATGATTATTTACCAGATTAATGCAGGATTTAATTAAATCAATCAGCGAATGCATAGACGGAACCCCACATCTAATTCAACCAGTTAGGGTTGTTCAAAGTTTGATTAAACTCGATTTACCTTGATACTCAACTTGAACCTTAACTTGATATTAAACGAGCTGTGCCTGATACCTGCACAACTCAGCTCAACTCAAAGTTCGAAATTTTAAATAAGGAATAAGATTTTTGATCTTATTTATCTTAAATTTTTTTATATAAATATGACCAAATTATAAAATATTATTATGTGATATCAAATTAAATTAATTTATGCATGATTAAATTATATTTTATACATAATTATGTCAAACTTGAGATATTTTAATTAAAAATTAAAATTTAATATAAATTATACGAAAAAACTAGCATCAATATATACAAATTAAGCTAGTTCAAATTCGACTCGAATATTTTTAACTTGACTTGAACTAGAAATCAAACAAGTCGAGCTTGAATCAAGTAAAACTCAACTCGTCTCGCCCGATGAGCACTTGTAAAACCCATGACTCAAGTTAGGGTTTTTATTCTTGAACTGGTCAGTTCAACCATCGGTTTAAGTTGAATCAGTTCCAGAACACATATACTAAGTGAAGGCTGGCCACGTGTTATGAGTCATGAGGGTTAAATATCCCAAGTATATGATGAAACATCGGTAACACAACAAAAAAATAAGTTATCATAATATGCGGCAATATGCAATGATTTTTTATTATTTATAATTGTAGAAAATAGAATTAGATTGATTACCAGATTAGGATGTGTTAGGTGGGATTTTTGTTGGGTTAGAAGTATTTAGAGCATATCATTCGACCGAGGTCGAGCTAGTTCTATTTTTTATTTATTATTTTTGACTCATGTCCGGGACAAGTCAACTTGTATTTACAAAACTACACCCGACTGTTTTTGTTACGAATTATATGAAAAAAACTTCACCAACAACCACCCTCATCGCCACCTCCCACCACCACCCTGATGACCTCCCCTCACCGTTGCCGCCACCTCACCTACATCCTTTCCTCCCTCCTCTCGCTCCCCTCTTCTCCACATTTTCCCTCATGCCCACCCATTGTCGCCACCTTGCAGGCGTGGCTACCGGCCACCAACTCCGACAACGACCTCCGATGGACCCTCTCTAGTCCATCAACCCTCCTTCCGACCCCTTCCCCAGCTTGGACAACCACATGCACAATGACTTGTGTGAACCACGACCGCTACTTGCATGTGCTATCGCCGATGACTAGCGCCGCCACCAGCCAGTTGCACACCACTGCCATCCATGCCATCAACCCCCTACCCGACCTCAACCTCCCTAGCCCTCCTCCACTCTCCCTAACCAAACCCTCCTCTTGCCCAAGCCAACCCCAACCACCACTGTCGCTGGCAACTGGCCAGTTGCAACTCCGGCTTGGCTAACTTCACTCTTGGGATGGCAATCATAGCCACCGTCTACCTCCTCACGACAATTGCCGGCAATCGTGGTTGTCACTGTCGTCGCCGCATGACCTTCTGACTTAGGTATATGATTTAATTTAATTTCATTTCATATGATTGATCAATATGATTATATTATTGATAGAATTGTGTAATGTGGATGAATTGATGCAAATTGTGTATGTCATGTGAATGCTTGTGCTGTTGTAATTATAGGAAAATACTTGATTAGTTAATTCAAAGTACATACTCGTTGATACTTGTTGTTAATTAATGTTAGATAATTAAACTCATAAATTATACATATAGTTTTAATGATTAAATTGTCATAATTGAGTATTAGTTTGATTATCAGAATAATGATCTTTATTTAGTTAATTGTTATGTTTAATTGCATATTAGTAAAATTATGATGTTGATGGTATGATTACCTAGGAATGTAGATTCATATGGTTAAGTATTAATTGATGAAATTATTGTATGATAATAGTGAGATTGTGATTGGGGATGACGCTTTAATTTAATTGCCTTACCATGATATGGAATTAATTACAGGTTTATTATGCGTATATGAAATGATTATTAAGGTTACCTTACCTTGTTGAGTGTTGCCTAAAATATTATCATGTTATCTCGGTATCACATAGTTGTACGTGATTATGTTATCGATTGACTAGTGTTGCAGTAATTGATCAGTATACGTATGATTGTCTTAGTGCTGCTGTTTTGTTTATTATATCATTCACGCATCATATAGGTGCACTTGGGTGTTAGTATTTAGTTCTATTGTGTAGGTTCGGTGTAGGAGCTCGCCGTATAGGCACGAAACCCTGCTTGGAGCTTCTACCAAGATTATTTAGGACTCATACTCTTGTTTGTGGATTTCTTGAATTGCTATTTTGGATTGTAGATTACAAGTCGTGTTAAGGGGTCGATTTATTGGACCATTTTAAAGAATAATTTTTCTGAATTAATAACCCTCGAGGATGAGATCCCTTGTGTCTGATTTTACAAACAAGATCCATCGCAAGTTCCCTTCAGGCCTATTATATAAATCCTTACCTAAGCCTATTGATGTGTAAATTATAACGCAAGTGCAAGTGCCGATCAAGTAATAAAAGTGATAAGAAAGTATCGTCCCACGAGGAATTAGTACTAGAAATTATCAATTACTGAAACTAATTTAATTAATTATACTTACATAGAAATGAATTCAAAGAGTGATTAATTTATGAATTAAGACTAAACTAATCTAAAATGTAATATTTATATTCAATATTAACTTTTAGATGGCAAACCTAGGATTTTCAATATCACTTAGTGCTTTATATGATTAAAGTTATAACTTCTACCTATAAATTGTGCATTTGGATTACTAACCACGGGAATTAATTATTTATGATATCTCTTAGATTCACCGTAAAGGCAAAATGATACTTTAAATTTTGCCCTTAACAGTTACGCAAGACATGTAAACATGTAAGTATATCTTTATCTCATATGTGAATCACCTAAAATAGATAAACAAAGATTATTTTATTCATTGACAAATTTAATCTTTCTATCTTTAGATGAGATCAAATCTCTAAATCAATCAATTGGTGATCAGGCTAATGATAACATTAATGAACAGAATAAAATAAATATTCCAACATCACAATCACATAAATAAAAATTAATAACTTTTATTAATCCATACACTAAGTGTCATTGAAAATCCTAGAAAATAATTTACTTCATAAAGTATTCGATTAAACTCAAGAAATTCATATGTGATATGAAAAATATCATTTAATCACAAAGAAAAATAAATCAAAATAAAGAAAAACTCTTTCGAGAAATTGTCTTCTTTTAATCCAACTTCTTCGTCTTTCTTCTCTTGTCTTTCATGCCATCTCTTATCTGTCTAATATTGTTCCCCTTTTTTCTTCACAAAAGGACGTCCCCTTATATAGAACTTCTTCATGTTTATCTGCAACTCTAAAGATCATTAAAAATATCTTATGAAAATCATGTTTATCCTTACCGTTCAAGGATATCCATATTTCCAAAGATCTTTACAGCATAACTTCATGAAGATCACGCTTATCTCTAAGAAGATCTCGTTTATCCTTAAAAAGATCACTACCAACTCCCATTAGTTGGCTAATGATTGTCTTCTAACTCTTATACCCCGTTAGTAAAACATTAATTAGCACTTTTTACGGCAAACTCAAAATAATTTCTCGCATTATTAGTAATATCTAATAAACTTTTAAACTAATAAAATTAAAAGAAAAATCACTGGAAACATGACAAAAATGAATATGAAATGCAAAGAATAATAACTTTTTTATAGATTTATTACTTATATATAATTTTATCTACTTTTCAGTGAGATGAGAGATGGTAAAACCAACTCGCTTATACCATGAGCGGGTGCACGTGCCACTCACAGAAGATTCTGGATTAGTGAGAAGGATGATCCTGACAACTTCACACTTTGAGTTCCTCACACCTGTAAGAGTGTGGAGGTTTACGGGTACTGTTTAGTACAGCACACATCCAGACATGTGGTTCAAAGTGTAAAACCCCATTTTCGGGTTAGGGTTTTACCCGATTTGATTTTTACCCTACTCGGGTCAGTATCGAGTCAGTTCGAATAAGCTCAAGCTAGACAAATTTTCAGAATATAAGTATGAGGCCCAAATAGCCATATGAGCATGTTATGGAGGCTAAGTATGCCCAACATGTATATGATAGTTTTAGTTGTGATACTATATATAATGAGTTATCAGTGTATACACGAGGTATACATATGCTTGTTATGAGTTAGCTAGGATTTTAGGCTTAGATCTAGGCCGATGCAGTATTTAGTATCCGTTTGTGATTTTTAGAGTATCTCATTTACATGCATCTTGGAGATTTCGAATCACTCATTTGTTCCCTTGTGGGCTCAGCTAGATTGAATTTAGGGTTCGAGGCCTAGTTATCTTTCTTGCCTCGATCCCCGCTTATATAGTCACTTTGAGGACTCGAGTCAGTTTTGACTTTGGATGGTCTCTATCTGAGCTTTCCGTCCATATATATAGTACATATACCCATAGGTGGGCCCCATGAGGCTACAAGTTGTCGGATGTCCCGATCGTGCCATGTGGCAAGATTAGAGCCGTCCACTCAGCTTTATCTTCACCCTTTCATTGCTGGTGACTTTTCGATGATTTTCACCTCAACTCCCCCACCACTTCGATTCACCGCCGATGAGTCTCCACCTCGCCCCTAGCCTCATGGCGGCTATCAGTCAGTACCCATAGTCGGCACCGGCATCGCCGCAATTGCCGCCGGCAACAACGTTTTTGGTTTCAACTTTTGCCACTGCCGCCATCTGTTCAGGCCATTTTCCGGCTCCGACGAGTGTCCTTTGGCAAAGCCGACCACCCCGACAGCTTCCCCTCACCGAGATCTATGATTTGGGACTGACACCGACCTCCTCTGTGGCCGTGATCGCCACTGACGACGCACACTTGCATGGAGGCATTTTTGGTTGTTTCTAACCATTTTTCAGGCAGCCATCGGCCGGACACCACCGACCATTAACCCAAATAGGTTCATCTTGTCGAGGCCGACATTTTGAGACCACCCATGACCACCACCACGGCCATCGTCACCGCACCCAGGGGCAATCTGCCCTACTGTCTTGCTATTTTTCGGCTAGCCAATGGGTGAACTCCGCCGGTCGTCAACACTAGCACCTCCCCCTATTGATCCTGATCGGCGGTGACCCCAGTTGCGCCTCCGTCGGCATTTACCGACAACAAGCACCGCTGCCCTAGTTTAGCTCGTGTCTGCTTGATTGAGTGTTGTTCACGTCCATGTCCAGTTACCTGGCCAGCACGGTTCATTGACTCGGTTTAGTCGACTCAGGTCAACTCGCACGAGTTGACTCGGTTCGCCACTTCAGCCCGATTTCAGTCATTTTTCGACTGTTTTTTGTAATTCGAAAACCCTTACATTAGTTTATATGCATATTCACATTATTTAACATAATTTGATGTTATAAGTGTTTTTATTTATTTATTTATTTATTATTTATTATTTTTTTATTATTTATTTATTTATATTAAATGTTTATCGTATATGATATATGGTTACAGATTATTTTTTATTATTATTATTATTATTATTATTATTATATTTGCTTATTAATGTTAGTCTGTTTATATTTATTAAATTGTATGTATTTATTTATTTACTTGTTTGTTTTGTGTATGTTATTATTTAATTGTATTTAATTACGTATTCTGTAATGATAACTATAATATTATTATTATTCATGTTTAATTAAAATTAATTGTTTATATGATTACTAACATGGGTATATATAATATTTACTCATGTTTAGCCATTTGCGTATATAGTATACGATATTATTATTTTATGATTAGAGTATTGATTGTTTTTATGTATTTATTATCTATCTATTTATTCATGATTCTATGTATTTATTTATTTATTATTTTTATTAGTTATTCTCTTTATTATGTCTAGATTTATGTGTTGTGTGTTTACTAGTATGCTTATTTAGTATAGTCTTTTTATTAGGATGTATTGATGATATGAGCACACACCACGAGCATACTTCATATAGGGAAGTTAGTATTTTACTTAGTAGTGGGTTCCAATGTAGGTTCCAGAGTCTGAGCTTGCCGTAGATGTGCAGATACACTTGAAGCTTGGACTATAAGTCCGTAGGACTCTCCTCCCTGCTTAACTCCTTGTCTATTGAGTTTAATCGTGTTTTATACATAGGGCATCATCAGCGCATTTTATTGCATCCCTTCGATGTCAGGTCATTTGGCAATGTTTTCTACTCATGTTTAATAAAACTACAAGGATGAGATTTCTTGTTGGTTTTCAAATTGAAGCTCCAAAAATATATGATACAAGCCTCTTCCTTAAGCCTATTATATAAGTACGCGCATTTTTACGGATTTCACGAATAAGAGAATGAGTGGTACGAAGATATGTATGGACCGCACTAGTACTCCTTCAAACCCTGAGGTAGTGCAGTGTATGAGGGTACTGCGTAATGCAGCACATTTTCGAGAATTTGTGGCACTAACTTAACTGTTCCTTTTGCCACTTGAGTACCGTGGCGGGTGATATGGAAAATGTGAGGGCGTAAGCGTTGTATGTATGAATATGATTATGAGCCGTGCATGCGAGCCGGCACTTGCTTAAGTATGTTTGCTTACCGCCCAGTGTGAGGCAATCTTGAAGTTTCATAAGTTTTTGTGGGTAATGGAATACTCATTTGCCAGTTTGTATTAGTTATTTTTCGGACCAGTAACATTCATTACTGACGTTTTTCATATAATATATGTAGGTCTTGCAATCTTGAGTCGACTTTGGTGGGAGGACAGATAAACGCTACACACACTTGAGCTCAGCGCAGTTATTTACTTTCTTACTTTTATTTATGTTCGATGTGTTTTGACGTGTATTTAACGGTGTCTTCCATTCTCATGACACAAAGAAGGTTGTTTCGATCTATTTTATCGATCGAGTCGTACCGACTGACAACTTTAAACATGACTCGACTCGATCGCAACATTTCTGATTCGGTTCTTAAGTGAACCAAAATCGGGGTGTTACACAAAGGGTACTCAAGGCGATTGTTTGAGAGTACTTGGCCTTCGTGCTACAGGGCCAGGAGATATAAGGAGGATAAGAGAGGGTTTAGGATATTGGTATTCCTGAGAGAGGGATAGTTAGAAAATGCCAAGAGAGGCATCAAACCAATTAGTTAGGTTTGCTATCAAGACTATAGCTCGATGGTTCTTCAATAGTTACCCTTATGAGAGTTCTGATGAAATATATGTATGTTTTCTTTTCATTAAAGTTAGCTCTCATTGACAGTTTAATTTTAGTTATTTTATAGACTAGTGACAACCGTTGCTGACGGTTTTCTATTATATATATAGGTGAGCATCATACATAACAGGATATGCTCGGACTTGACAAATGAGCAATGAAATCCATGCACACGTACATGCCTGATGCTAGGACTCTTTATTGTGATGCTTGATTAATGTGTAAAACTTTTGATCAAATATTTTGACAATGTTTAATGCATGCGTTATCTTGTTTACGATAATGATATTATGATGTGATGATAATGATACTGTTGTCAATGAAGTTAGTAAACTTCCAGTCATGTTAATGTGAATAGTATATGGGTCTAGACCCAGTCGGGAATTATGATATGGAAGTTGTTATGATATTAACAGAATGCAATGTTGTTGTGATATATCTTGTTTTTTTCATATATTTTATGATTTGATGATTGACATGATGGTTTCCTTATTGAACTTTTAGGGGAAGTTCTGTCTATTTATTTACTAAATTTTCTTTCATATTTAATCAATTGGAATGTGATTTTTGTTGTCATATCATCCACGTAGCAGTCCTGTTAGGTTGTGTATTTCATACATCCATTGTCAGGTGTTCTTTTCATCTTATGATGCTTAGAGTATATCCCTTCTACTTAAGTTCAGGTTGACCAATTTAATCAAATTTGAGAGTCAATTTGGTCTCACGTAACACTTTCAGTTCTGTGACACCCTGATTTTGGTTCACCTAAGAACCAAATCTGAAATATTATGATCGAGTTGAGTCATGTCTAAAACTGTTATCAGTAAGACTTAATCAATAATATAGATCAAAATAACATGTTTGGCCTCTTGAGAATGAAAGACAATGTTAAATATACGTTAAAATACATCAAATATAAATAAAACTATGAAAGAAAGTAACTTCAGTTGGCTCAAGTGTGTGTAGCATTTATTTGTCCTCCCACCAAAGTTAGACTCAGGATCACAAGGCCTATATATATAGTATAAAAAACGTTAGTAAAGAGTGTTATTGGTCCGAAAAATAACTAATGATCAAACTGGCATAGGAGAGCTGACTCTCCTATTAAATGAAATCATTCATATACTTATGCATTAGAAACTCTCATAGGGCTCTAATCAAGAGTCATCGGCTTTGACTCAACAAATCCCATTCTGACTCGTCAAATGCCCATAGAAGCATTTTCAAACTGTCCCTTCGACTGCAAGAAAAAATAATTGTCTTGTAACCCTCTACGTCTTGTGTCTATCACTCTGGCACACAGCACAAAAGAGTCGAGTGCTCTTAGTGCAGGCGCCTTCAGTGCCCTTTGAAACCACAAGTCCAGACATGCACTGCATTGCAATCACCTGTAAATCCTCCACACTTCTCTAGGTTTGAGGATTTCAAAGGTGGAATTGTCAAGGATCCCTTTGAAGAATGGAACACTCAGCCCACAATCTACGTGCCACTTTATGCTAGCACATACAACCGCTCTCAATGCGCGTGGGTTGATTTCTCCCACATGTTTCACATATCACTGAACAACCCAAGAAAATTATGTGTACATAAGTATGGGCAGGATTTATATAATAGGTCTGAAGGTAACTTGTGATGGATCGTGTTTTAAATCAGACTCAAGGGATCTCATCCTCGAAGGTTATTAATCACGAAAGTAAATATATCTAACTGGCTCGTGTTAAGTCGATAAAATAGCCACTTAACACGTCCTGCAATCTAAATCAAATCAGCAATAGACTATAGTAATAAAAAATGAAAGAGTCCTAACAAACTTGTAGTCCAAGCTCCAAGCATAATGTCTCATCTACAGTAAGCTCGGACTCCAAAACCTATATTGAAACTCACTGCTAAGTAAAATAGTGACATTTCTATATGATGCATACTCGTGATATGTGCTCACATCATTAATATATCCTAATAAAGAAGATAGTGTTAAATAAATCTACAATAAAAATATCTAGTGCACAAATCGAGACATAATAAGGAAATAACTAATAAATAAATGATAAATAAATAAATAAATAACTACACTCATGAATAAATAGATATATAATAAATACATGAAAATAATAATACTCTAATCATAAAGTAATAATATAATTATACTATATAAATACACAACTAAACATGAATAAATATCGTATATACTCAAGTTAGTAAACTATATAAATAATTAAATAAATAAATACATAATCATTTTATAAATAAATTAATAATTAATTAATTAATTTTAATCAATCATGAATAATAATAATATCATAGTTATCCAATACGGAATACGTAATTAAATACAAATAAATAAAAACATACACGCAATGAACAATAATAGATAAATAAATAAATAAAATTTAGTAAACATGAATTCTAGAACTATCAGCAGGTGGTCGAAAAACGTCCGACAACTCATGGACCTCGTGGGGCTCCACTTGTTGGGTACTATGCAATATACCCATTTCCTATTTCTGAAGCTTTATATGCATAAAAAGCTGCACAACACTATATAGAGATTTACTTTCTCTAATTAATTTATTGTCTAATAGTTTTTTTAATTTCTTTTTTACAAATGAATCAACTAATCCCTTGATTCAGTTGTAGCTTGTCTCAAGTCTTTGTAAGTCCATTAATGTAACTAAATCCTTTTTCATATGGAAGAGAAACTTCATGTTTTTCCCTGTCCCAAAACACTAGGTAAAGTCATCACATAAACCTTTTTCGAATAGATTTTGATATCTTTAATTCTATGGTTTCAATCATTGGAGTTTTTAGTTTAGTTTCTAAAAGTACATGATTAATTTCATCTTGCTAAATATGTTATTTGTTTAATTTTATTTTTCTGTTTATTTTCATAACAGATATAAATGTTTGTCTTTAGGAAATTCTAATTTAAATGTAATGTCCTTTCCTTGTAAATGAGTGTGAATACTTACATATCCATAAAGAAAGGTTCTAATCAATGCTGTAAAAAGATTTCCTAATATTACTTCTGAGCCAATATTTTTTACTAGAATAAAAGTTAAATACATTCTAACATCTCCTATGCATACTACTGCATTAGATAGTTTATAATTAACTTTTAATCTCTCTTCATTGGCTGCTGACAATGTTTGAGTTGTTTTCTTATAATATTTAGTTGGAATTAGGCCTTCTTGAATAATATTCCTATCTGCTCCAGTGTCAACTAAAGCTAACGTTTCCAAACTAAATTCATTTTTAATAATTATTTTTATTCTTAAAACATATTTAAAAGTAATTGTTTGTAGAAACCTAGGGCATAACCAAGGTTAGGTGACGCAGTACCTCATTGTAAGTCGACGCAAGGCCAAGGTTGGCGAAGTCGCAGTTGTGAGGTGTTCTGCTACCCAAATTCCTAACTGAAGGCGAACCTAGGTGAAAAGAATGGCTTTAATCCAGAAACTGATTAGGAAATCAAAAGAGCTGGATAAAACCAAGATAACGGAACAAATTGTATATAATAATATTGAACAAAACCTAAATAAATGGACTATTCCTAAAATACAACCTACTACAGTCTATCAAAAAGGATTAATAGAATTTAAACAAGCTTACTTAATAAAAACTTATGAAGATAGTATTAGTTTACAGAATTTTACTAATAACATATCATTACTAAGCTCTAAAATATTAGAAGACTTAAGTAAGGAATATAATTACATTCATTTAGGCTTAGTTCAAATAGCAGTTAAACCATTAACTAGGGAAGGTTTAAATACATCTATATTATTATGCTTACGTGATAAAAGACACAATAAATTTCCAGATTCTCTTTTAGGAATTATTGAATCTAGTCTAGGAACAGGTCCAGTATATTTCAATTGCTATCCCAATTTCTCCATATCCTTATCTGATCCAAATATCAGAGATAGTTTGTGTTTAAACATGCAAACACAAGGATATGATATGAAAGAGGGATCTCAAAATATATGTTTAATATATAGAATATGCTTTAAAGCAATGACCTCAGTAAACCCAAGATCTAGATTAGTATCTAAAAAAGGTAACACTACTTTATTTCAAATAGATACAACTAAGGCAAACATAGAAATTCCTAAAACTATTCAATGGAATGAAATAACCTTACCTGAATCTTGGAAATTAGAAAAAATGGTTCCACCAATAATAGAAAAACGTGTAGCTAAAACTATTATTGAAGAAACAAATGGAGATATTAACATTATATTTGGAAGACATAGTACAGATACAAGATATGTAAAAAATCCTATACACGCATCTAGTTCTAACGTAGCTGGAATAATTATGTCTGATAATAAAATTCCTCATGCCTTATATGAAGAAGAACCAACATTTTCTGATATGGAATTCAAAGTTAATACTATAATCTTTGAACCAAATAGAGCTAAATGTTCTAAAGAATTTATGAAAGAGAAAAATAAAAATTTTAGAACATGGTACTTTAATACATTTAATAAAGAACAGTTAGCTGAATATAAAATATTATATTATGATGACTTAACCATATTAGGCTACGAAATACCATTTAAAAAATGGTTTAAGAATTTTATATCACCTAAAATATTAGTTACAAAAGAAACTCGTACATGGGAAACCTCTGAGGGAAAGACTATAACTAGTAAACATCCCCCAGTCGGAAATATTAAATATGGTTCAATAGAGGCAATGAGTTTTGTACACACCACTAATAAATCAGAAGATACAGCAATAATAATTAAGCAAAATAATTATACTCATATGCATCTACAAACTATAGCTTCTCAATTATCTTCAATAGAAGAAAATTGTACTGATAAATTAAAATCAAAAGTAAAGGTTGAGAGTCTGCAACCAGTATTAATTAAGCCCCCTCCAATCTCCTTATAATTTTAATACAAAATCTTCTACAAGTGATGAATTTTTAAAGAAAATTACAACTAAGTTAGATAATTTAAAAATTAAGGACTCTATAAAAATCATAACAAAAAATGATTCGGAAGATGACTTAATTCCATCAACGATCGCGGATCACAAAATTGCTTGATTTGACTTTTAACTTTTAATTACGGAACATGAATGTAATACAACCGGAATAATGCACAGATATATATTTACAGTAAAGCACACATAGCGACAATAAATAAAACACATATATAAGTAATAGACATATAAATATTAACAGTGTTGTAGAAGTTCAGTCGTAACCGCAACCACGAACAATAACATTAAAAGTAAAAGCCTTTCTCTGAGGCTGACAGAATCGTAAAGACTAAAAGTAAATATAGATATAGCCTTTGCGGCAATGTCTAGATTACTTCTAAGAGCCTAACTCAGAGGCATAAGATCAAAAGATAGTTACCCTTTCATCTATGTGAGTGATGGCAAATCTGTTGTGTAGTTGAAGCAATATGAGCTTTTAGATTATTATTAAAGAAAGAATATTACTTGGATTTGAAAGCAACATAAGTAGAACCATCTTTTAGACGAGAATTTGGTTTCTATTTCTATGTTGGACAAATTTGGTTACTCTTGTTCATTTAAAAATAATAAGCTAAGTCTTTTTTCTAAATTCAAATATTGTGGGTACGGGTTCCTTATCTTTTTATGATAATCTATATGTACTTGATACTATTACATATATTAATGAAACTTTGCATGTGAGTTTACGTGGTACGAAAAGAAAGTTAACCAATAAAAATGTTGCTTTATTCTGGCACAAGTGTTTAGGACACATTTCTAAACAAAGAATTAAATAATTTATGTCAAATAGAATTCTTGATTCTCTTAGTTTATCAAATTTTTAAGTTTGTACTAAGTATAGTAAGGGAAAACAAACAAATATAAGGAGACTAGGTATCAATAGATCTACAAGCATCTTAGGACTAATACATACAGACATTTGTGGGTCATTTCCTATGGCTTCTAGGAGTGGTCAACAATATTTTATTACGTTCATAGACGATTATTCTCATTATGGTTACCTTTATCTTATTCATGAGAAATCTCAAGTATTGAATGTATTTAAGACATATAAGGCTAAAGTTGAGAACCTAACTTGACAAAATAATTAAGGCTATCATATTTGACCGTGGTGGTGATTTGTAACGACCCAGCCCAAAGTGCAATGTAATGGGCTAAGTCATTTCTTAAAATGGGTACCCCGTAAGTTAAAGATCTCTAGCCCATTCCCACTTATAAACAGGATCTTCTCCCAGTAGGTATTAGATGTGGGACTAAGTTGAGGGATCTCACATGAATACTATGGTAGATATGGTGGATCAGGTATACAACGTCCAAGACCATTTGTCAAATTCCTAGAAGAGTACGGAATCGTCCCACAATCACAATGTCAGATACTCTTAGCATAAATGGTATTGTTGAGAGATGAAACTGAACATTAAAAGACAATGGTGAGATGTATGATTGCTCATACTACTATATCTGATTCACTCTTGGGTGAGGCGTTAAGTACAATAGTATTTCTTCTTAATAGAGTACTAACAAAGGCAACAGTTAAGACCCCTTATGAATCGTGGACTGAAAAAACCCAGTATTAAGCATTTGCGCATTTGGGGTTTCCAGCTGGGGTAAGGCCTTATAGGCCAAATGAAAGGAAAACGGACTTAAGAATGGTTAGCAACTATTTTGTTGGGTACTCTGAACGGTCAAAAGGGTATAAGTTTTATGATCCCACAACAAGGTTGTTCTTTGAGACGGGAAATGCTCAATTCTTTAAGGATGTTAAGCTTGGAGGGGGAAATGAAGTTAAAGACTTTGTCTTTGAAGAAGAATCTGTTTCTCTTCCCATGATTATTCTCGACAATAATCAGGATCATATTCTTGATGTTGTCCAAGAAATAATACTAGAATTACAAGACAATGTTGAGAATTTTCCTAATCATAATTATTAAGTTATACTTGAAGAACAAACTTAATAGCCCCAAAAGTAAATACCATTGAGGAGATCTACAAGAAAAAAGAGAAATGTAATTTCATATGAATACATAATCTTTCTCTAAGAACATGAGGATAACATTGAAAGGGTCGAAGATGATCCAATCAACTTTCATCAAGCCATGAAGAGTTCTAATTCTTAAAAGTGGATTAATGTCATGAATGAAGAGATGAAGTCCATCAAGCTAATGACTTTTGGGATCTTCTCACATTGCTTGCAAAACCTATTGGTTGTAAATAGATATTTAAAACCAAAAGGGATTCGAAAGGTGATGTAGAAAGATATAAGACTCGTCTTGTTGTGAAAAGCTTTACTCAAAAGGAAGGCATCGATTATAATGAGACTTCCTCTCCAGCTTTATTGAAGGACTCATTCAGAACGATTATGGCATTATTGGCATATTTTGATTTTTAGTTACATCAGATTGATGTAAAGACTGCGTTTCTAAATGGTGACATTGATAAAATAAATTATATAATGTAACCAGAAAACTTTATATTTAGATATTCAAAGAATATGGTTTGCAAATTAAAGAAATCCATGTATGGACTTAAGCAGGCTTCTCGACAATGGTATCACAAATTTCTATCAAGTTATTCTTTCATTCGGTTTTGAGATGAATGTGATTGATGATTGTATATACCATAAGTTTGGTGGGAGTAAGCATATTCTTCTAGTTTTATATGTTGATGATATATTGCTTGCCAGCAATGATATAGGTTTTTTGCACGAAACTAAGAGATTTTTATCAAAGAAATTTGAAATGAAAGATCTTGAAAATGTGTCTTTTGTATTAAGAATTCAAATATATTGGGATCGTTTTCAATGTATACTAGAATTATCACAAAAGACCTATATAGAAAAAGTGCTTAAAAGATTTGGCATGTAAGGTTGTAAACTAAGAGATACGCCTATTTCTAAAGGAGATAAATTCAGTCTCAATCAATGCCCTAAAAATGACATAGAAGGAAAGGAAATACAAAAGATTCCCTATACTTTAGCCGTGAGAAGTTTTATGTATGCTCAAGTATGTTCGCGTCCAGATATTGCGTATATCATTTGAATGTTGGGCAGATATTTAAGTAATTTGGGATTGGATAAATGGATAGCAGCTACAAATGTAACACCCCAAATCCGGTCCACACTCGTGAACCGAACCGGCATGTTACAGGCCCCGGTTAGGTCGGCTAACCCGAACCTAACTCATGCGGATCCAATCTCGGCGTCTTAAGATGAAGATACAACTCGCAATGCATGGATGAATACACAAACCTAACATGGTACTACATGAATGACATGCAAGTCAGAGTACACACCAAAACCATCCCGATAAAAATTAATAAAAGTTTTGAAATATGACGGACAGAATTTCCCTAAAAATGCAATTAGGGGCCACCCTGTCAAATATACATATAAAAATATATATAACCAAGTATCAAACAATTTCATTCACACAGAATCTAATCTACTATACTCTCATTCTGAAGCTTGGGTTTCAACCCATCACACTTTTGCTGCGCTACTCTGATCATTTCATTTCATCTCATTGTCATGCCTCAAACATTTACTCATAGCATGTTTATAAAATAACATCATAAACAAAACATTAAACATTCAATCACCCAACGTGTGTGTGCAGAAGACCTTATTGCTCCTCCGTCCTGGCTGGCTCATCCATCTCGTGCTTATCACCTACATATATATAAGAAAAACGTCAGTAACAAGCGTTACTGGTCCGGAAAATAAAATAACTATAACAAACTGGCTATGAGAGCAAACTCTCATATGAAAGAAAACCATATACTTCCACGAGAACACTCTGAAGGGCACTACTGAGGAGCCACTGGGCTGCAGACCCGGTAGCATCCCGAACTTACTGTCTGCTGCTGTACTGTGCTACTCTCAGCACTTCTTTTCAGTACTTCTCGTGAAACTTTATCCTAAGCCCTCTCCTTACCTCCATATTTCTCCTGGCCTTGAGCACGAAGGCCGAGTACTCTCAGGCAGTCGCCTTTAGTACCCTTTGAACCACAAGTCCGGACATGCGCTGTACTAAACAGTACCCGTAAACCTCCACGTTCTCCGGGTGTGAGGAACTCAAACGCGGAGTTGTCAGGATCCCTCGGGAATGGAACAGTCCGCTGGCACTAATCCAGAGCCCGCTTTGACTGTCACGGCATCCTCTGCATGGTACGTGCAGTCGGTTTCTCCATCTCTCGTCTCACTGAAAACTCGATAAACTACTATATATATAGGCCTGGGTAGGGATTCATATAATAGGCCCGAAGGCAACTTGTGGTGGATCTTGTTTTCGAAATCATCCTCGAGGGATCTCATCCTCGAGGGGTTATTAATCCGGAAAATATTCGATTAAATGGCCCGAGTTAAGTGGGATCCAATAAAACGCCACTTAACCCGTCCTGCAGATAATAAATTAAACATACAATAGAAAAGCGTAAAACAAGACGAGTCCTAAACGGACCTGGTAGAAGCTCCAAGCGTGTCATCGCGCCTAGGCGGCGAGCTCCTATTCCGTACCTACACATCAAAACTAAATACTAACGCCCGCTAACTAAATGATGCATCAAACTCAACACAATTAAACACGAAATCATCCATCGTCAAATAACCATAAATATGAGAATAACTCTAACTCATCCTATTCATAACAATTTTATTGTATTTTTCCTAAGTTACATCATACACGATTATCATGCTCAACTCGATCTACCTCATTAAATCACTCACTATTCATTCTCAATTAATTGCATCATGCAATCATCACTACACTCATACTCATACATTTATCATGACAATTATTCAATTCTAGCATGTTATACTAACAATCATAATCAATTTTAAAGAAATCAATCGGAGGTAATTATACCTCACGTCGTCGGCAATCGGCGACGGCTAGGGTTCCGTCGCGCGTCTCGGAGCTCGAATTCGGCGCTCATCGGCGTCCGAAGCTCGATCGGGCTCCACCGGGTGAGCCCCGCGGAAGATCCGGTGAATTCCGGCGAATTCCAGAAATTCCGATTTTCCGGCGGTTTTCCGGCAGCTACTGGCGGTTTTCCGGCGACTTCCGGTGGTTTTCCGGCGACAATCGCCGGCGGCGTCTACTAGTCGGAAAGGGGTCATGTAGGGTACCATTGGAACCGGCTCGGCGAGCCCGACTCATCTACGAGGTCGACGCGGCCAACGGAGGTGGCGGCTCGCCGGAAAATGGCATAAAACAGAGGCCGGCGGCGGTGGTGTGCTAGATCCGGCCGGCCACGGGCGGCGCTGGCCTCCGTTCCGGTCGGGGAGGGTCACTGGGTGGTCGCTGGTGCTGAGGCGACCACCTGATCGTGGCGGCGACGGTCGCCGGCGGCGAAATCGACGACGCGACCAAAACTTAGCCGCGGCGCTAGCGCACGGCGATTCCGGCGTCACGACGGCCCGATTGGGGCCGGACCTGGTCGGGGCAGCATGGCGACGCCGTGGCTGGGCTGGGTGGCGTCGAACGGCGGCCAGGCGGCGTCGGCCGTGGCGGCGGTGGCGCGCGAACAGGGGCGGCGCGGGCGAGGGTTTGGGGAAGAAGAAAGGAAGGGTCAAGGTGTGTGTGGTGGCAAACTTGTAAATATTACTTGACTCGTCTCCGGCTCGAGTCAAGTATAATAACTAAGTCGTATTAAATCTAAAAAAATTCATAAAAATCGGGAAAAATCCCGTAAAATCAAACAAATACCAAACATCGTAATGATATGCTCTAGAACTATCAACCCACCCAAAATGCCCGTAACGCGTCCTAACGCGATAAACGACCTAAAACTAATTCTACGATCCATTATATATAAAAATAATAAAAAAATGACTGGCATACTCTCATATATCTGATAACTCATTCTGTTCTGCTGTGTTCATGACGTTATCATCATATACTTAGGTACGCATGACCCTCATAGCTCATACACGCGACTGGCATCGGCTCGGTACACGTGTCCTGAAACTGACTCAACTCGAAAAAATAACGGTCGACCCGACCGGTTCTGAATATAAAACCCTAACTCAAATCGTGGGTTTTACAACAAAAGTCATGAAGTATCTTCATAGAGCAAAACATTATATGCTTACATATCAAAAATTAGATTAACTTGAGATCATTGGGTATTCTGATTCCGATTTTACTAGATGTTAAGATAGTTGTCGATCCACTTCTGGCTATGTTTACCTACTTACTGGAGGAGTTATTTCTTGGAGGAGTGCTAAGCAGACACTCATAGCTTCTTCCGCCATGGCAGCTGAATTCATAGCTTGTTATGAGGCATCCAATCATGGAATATGTGTAAAACCCGTGACTTGATTCAGAGTTTTATAGGAGTGAACCAGTCGGTTCAACCGTTGGTTCGAGTCGAGTCAGCTTCATGGACCGCGAGCTGAGTTGAGGCCAACTGTGAGTTATGAACGATGAGGGTCATGTATGCTCAAGTGTACGATGATAACGTCTAAAAGATGATGAAAAATGGGTTATCAAGTATATGGAGGTATACAGTATTGATTGTTATTTTTATTTTATCGCAGAATAGTTTTAGGCCGAATAACGCATTAGGACGCGTTGGATTATATTCGGGTGGGTTATTAGTTATAGAGCATGCCATTTGGATGTTGTTGTGTTTGTTTAATTTTATGAGATTTTTCCATATTTTTCTAGATTTTTTTTAGAATTTATTACGAACTAGTTATTATTTTGACTCGAGTAGGAATCGAGTCAATACTTAATTACAAAACTGCCACTGGAGTATATTTTCTCCATTCCCGACACTTCCCCCTTCCAAAACCCTAGCCGCCGCCGCCCCTCGTGCTCATCGCCGCCGCTGACGTCGCACAGCCGCCGATCAACACCGCCCCGCCCCGGCGTGCAGTCGTCGTGCCGCCACGACCCACCCCGGCCACCGTCTCGCCACCACGACGCCGGAATCGCCCCACAAGCCGCGACGCGCTCCCTCATCGATTCACCACCGTCCGTGCCACTCCGCCATCGCTGTGACCCCGACGACCACCCTCTCACCGTTGCCGACGTTTCCCCCATCATCCCGACCGCTGTCGCGGCCGGCCGCAGCCCCGATCAGACCACACCGCCGCCGCCACCCATTTTTGATGTCGCCGTTGACGGCCATCGCCGCCTCGGCTACCCTGTTTGACACCACCATTGGACCAAGCTCGTCGAGCTGGTGCCGATAGACCCCATGATTGCCCCATCCCGAATCATCGCCGGAAAACCGCCGGAATCCGCCGGAAAATCGCTGGACACTCGCCAAAAAACTGCCGGAACAGCCAAAAATTGGATTCGTGGGAAATTCACCGGATCATCCGCCGAACGCACCCGATCCAATCTGATCGGACTTCGGACGCCGCTAGGTGCCGAATTCGAGTTTCGAGCCACGAAACGGAAACCCTAACCGTCGCCGATTTTTGACGCCGCGAGGTATAATTTATTTTAACTTAATTATTTGAAAGTATTGCTTATTAGAATTGCATGCTAGGATTGGTGAATTGTGTGTTATAATAATATATATAAATGTAGATTTGATTAAGGACAAAATATGAAATTTGTTTGATTGAGTGGTGTTAAAAAATGGAGACTAAGAAACTAATTAGGGTAACTAGGTAATGATCATGATCTAATGCAAACTAGCCTAAGTAGACTTATTAGAATTGATTGCTAGAATTGATATAGGTTGATGTGTGATGGTTGATGCGTGATTGTGTTGATTGTGTGTGCATGCTATAGGATGTGTGATTCATCATGCGGGCGTTAGTTTTTAGCCTGATTGTGTAGGTACGGTGTAGGAGCTCGCCGCCTAGGTCCGTTTAGGACTTGTTCTCTGTTTTACGCTACTCTATTGTATATTTGATTTATTATGTGCAGGATGAGTTAAGTGGCGTTTTATCGGATCCCACTTAACTCGGGCCATTTAGCCAACAGTTTTATTTCGGATTAATAACCCTCGGGGATGAGATCCCTCGAGTTTGTTTTCGAACTTTAGATCCAGCTCACGATGCCTTCGGGCCTATTGGATAAATCCCAACCCAGGCCTATCTATGTATAGTTTTCGTGTTTTCGGTGAGAGATGGGATGAGGGGTACTTGCGGCCACGTCTTCAGATAGGGCGTGTGCTCGGAAGAGCGGGCTCTGGAGCTGGGGAGAACCCACTTCGTTCCCAAAGGATCCAGACAACTCCATCTTTGAGTTCCTCAAACCCGGAGAAGTGTGGAGGTTTACGGGTACTGCAATGCAGCTCATGTCTAGACTTGTGGTTCAAAGGGTACTGAAGGCGATTGCCTGAGAGTGCTCGGCCTTTGTGCTCAAGGCCAGGAGTAATATGGAAGGTGCAGAGGGCGGTAAGGAATGAAATTTGATGCGAGAAGCGATAGAGAAATGGCCAAGGTATGAGAATGAGAAAGAAAGGGGGACGCTGTCGACCTGAGGGCGACGGCTCCCGTATGTGCCCTGATGAGAGTTCTTGAGGAAGTATATGGTTTTGATTCAACAGGAGAGTTTGCTCTCCTGTGCCAGATTGATATTAGTTATTTTCCGGGCCGGTAACACTCGTTACTGACGATTTTTCTATATATATGTAGGTGAGGAATGCGAGCGATGAAAGCTGTCGGGACTGCGGAGGAGCAGCACGGAACCGCGCACACATGTACCTACTGCGTGTAACGTATGTATAATGATGGTGTGTTATTGTTATGTAAATGATAATTTTGATGTGTTTGCTTGAATGAATTACTTGTTATGAAACGAACTGATAAATATGAATGAGTAGGGAGCCTTGGAGTTCAGACTCGGCTCGGGTAAAAATGAATGAGATAATGATTTAATGTCATGGTAGATTGTTATGTGTTATCGTATTTTCATAAAATAGTATATATTTTCTTTTGGTTTCTCATTTGTTGTTTTGTCTTATTTTGCTTGTACATCATAGCATGCATGTAGGACTCCGTTAGAACCCAACCATTCTCATTCATGCATTTCATATTTGCATCTCCATCTCGAGACGCCGAGAATAGATCCAGGTCGGCTTAACCGAATCTAGTAGATTAACGAATGGTTCGGTCGCCGGTGACATTTCCGGGTCGGTTCACGGGTGAGCCGAAACGGGGTGTTACAATATGGTTATAGAATTTTATTACAAAGCTGCGCATTATTGATAATATTAAAAGACCACTTAAGTTATTTTGTGACAATCAGTCTGCAGTATTATATTCAAATAACAACAAGAGCTCATCTAAATCAAAACATATAGAGATCAAGTTCCTCGTTGTGAAGAAAAAGTTCAGAATGGTAAAGTTTCTACAAAGCATATTGGGACAAACTCCATGGTTACGGATCCGCTTACTAAAAGTTTATCGCCCAAGGTCTTTCATGAGCATGTTGCTCATCTAGGTGTTGTATAATTTGATGATATGTTACTTTCGTAGGAGTTTGTTTTGCTTATTTTTTATGTGAATTGCAATATTTGGTTTATATTTCACTCTATTTTGGTGATTTCATAAAGTTGGACCAGTTGATAATATGCATGTTTAGATCAAATTATATGTAATTTTTATGCTACACATCTATACTTAATCTATGTCATTTAATTATATTAATGTATGTGACCATAGATAAATTTAGTTACGATATATGTAACAAAAATCACTTTGATCCTATATTAATATAATTAATGGATGAGATTGTTATTTTTGGAATAACAGTGTATGTTATTTTGGAGCTCATAAGGTTATATTGTGATATATAATTATCTTTATATATATAGTCTAAGTGGGAGATTGTTGAATTTTTTACGTATATATACATGTATATATAATTATATCATATGTTATTATTAAGGTTTGACCTAAATTAAATTGATCTATTAAAGTTAAGATTAATAGGTTATTTATATTTAAAATAAGTATGAATAAATATGTATAGATATCATTTTCATAATTTTTAATTTATGATGGCTTAAATTAAAATTATAAAAAATAAGGACAAATACGGTTATGACCCCCAAATTTACCCGTAGTTTTTCTTTTTAGTATCTCATCATCCAGAAACTCGGTTTAGAGAACTAATGTTGAATTTGAAAGATCAAAATTTAAAAAGCTAAGAATCGTTTTGCTTTTATGGATTCAAGTATGTTTCTGTTATCAAATTCTATTTTCTTGATGATTTATTATGAAGAAGAATAAGGTTTTATTGTAATGTTTTTTTCTGTGTTTTCTATTTAATTTAGTTAAATTAAATATACAGCAACAAACGCTTCTTATAGGGTTGTAATCATACGGTTTCCCATAAACCGTCAAAACATAACTTATCAAAAAAACCATAACAAAAATTTGGGGGCTATTAACGATACTAAAAGGGTATACGATACAAACTTAATTTGGCGATTTTAAAAAAGAAATGGGGATATGGCTAAAAACCCATGATGAGAGGGAAAAAGGAGAAACCCTCTTGAGAGACGATATTTCTTTGCAAAATCCAAATCTATCTCTATTCATTATCATTCAAATATTTAAGTACATTATAATTAGTCATAACTTACAAAGTAAAAGACCATAATTATTTATAAATATACACTAACCCATGGGTAAAATACAATAAAAGCCACCTCTCCAACCCCCTACAACCAACCACTTTTACAGCAAACGAGCATGCAACACATGGGGATCGCTGCCATTTTGTCTAATGGTTTCCCCAATCATCAAAAGTACGGCCACCAAAACCAACCAAACACGTAGTCTCAGCACCATGTGCTACCCGACCCACCACCCCAATCCCCCAAGGCCCAAATTTTGACACGCAACTCTAACACCAGACCCAACACCATTGCTGTTGATATTTTACATAGCCATCCACATCTAACCTTGTCTTCACGCCCTTTACTTGCCCATATATATGACCAACTCTCTCGCATATATTTTTGCTTCTACTAGTACTTGAGCTCGAGAGGGTGCCATGTCTCGACGGCATAGACGGCAGGCGTCGCTGGCAACTTTTCCTTCTTTCAATGTCGGCTCCGACGATGCGGTGAAGGCAGCGCCGACGGTCGATGTGGCGGACCGTGCTTTCTCTTCGCAGGGAGTTGTTAGCGGCTCATGTGCTAATAGTAGCATGCCGGCGCCATTGTCGACGACGAATGCTGCTCGTGTGGGGGATCAAATAGGGTCTGTCCACAACATGCCACCAACAAAGTCTTCGGCGTGTTGGAGTGGGTCTGCTCGCAACTGATGATTGGTGCATTTTGATGATCATCTTGTGTCATCTGTTTTTTCAAGTACCCAGAAATGTTCTGTCTACGAGTTAGTAAGAGCATATACTGTTTGTTTGGAAAAGTTGATCTTTTGTGACAGGGCTACTAGTTGCTCGTCCAGTGCATTTTGAGTATGGAAATAAGCAAGCTTTCTCTCTTTGACATAACAACTCGGTGACCATGACATTTTACTTAACTGTAACATTAAATCTTCTTTTAATTTTAATTTATTCGATCATAAAGTTAAAATAATTACTTAAATTTTCACAGGTATTATAACCTATATTGCCATTAAATATTTTTAACTCCAATGATTTTAAATTTTATTAGACCAATATTAGACAGGTTTAACCTTTAATGACAATACATAATAAATAAATATCAAATACATATATATATATATATATATATAATATATTAGCATCCAACAATCTCTCGGCTTGAATTATATACGTGTATACAAATCCACGGTTTTATAATTAATTTCTTGGCAATTTTTTTAATTCAAAACATTACCGTATCAAGTACTAACTTAAATAATATTCCTTAGCGGTGAAATTAATAATTCTAACAATTTTGAAGGTATTGAAAGTTATAATCCTAGTGATTTTTAATCACTTGGAAACATTATTTGGCCGTGGAGACAAGCCTTCCTACGCTTCCTACATTATCAGTACTAGGTGTTTGTATGTTCATTTCTCGGTGCCATTCTAAAAAACTTGTGACAAATGATAATAACGATTTTCAGTGATGAAATTTGATATATATTTTTTAGATTTCACATCAATCCCTAGTTATGATGGAAGTAACCAATTAACAAGATTATGGAGTTTATAAGCAATAACATCTATGGAAAATATCATTTACGCCATTATCAAACAAAACGCAAGTTCTGTAAATAAGACCCATGTATATTATATATTAAGATAAACTAAACAGTTAAGTTATTAATTATAGTGTGTAGATAAGCTCATTTTGGTCCTTGGAGGAGAATTGGTTGATTTTTGGCTTCATTACATGATTACTTTTGTTCAATTGCAAGGTAAATTGGAAGCAAAAGCGAAAATAATCTTCTTATTAAGTGTAACATTATATGGGTTATGATACGGAAGCGAGAGTAATAATACAGTTTATAATGTTACAGATATAATAATTAAAAATTTATGCAAAGAAAAAGGAGGTCGGAAAGCCATAATGGGCTGAATTCATATAGCTAATGCCACAAAAACTGGGCCTGGTAAAATCATAATAGGCCCATTAACACATTGAACTAGAGCCAAAATGGGCTGGGCCTTAACCCTTCCAACAGCCCGTGGTTCATCTTCATGGTAAGCTCCTGTTTATTTAAGGTTTAGTATATTTCGTAATATTTTCCAATCTTCTACTAACTTGTGCATTTTATTAAGTATATTTCCAATTCCAAATTCTAATTCACATTGCACTGTATTATAAATTATCAGGTAATTGGCCGTTCTAGCTACATGATAATAGAATTATAAATCTAAATATAATTTAGTGTTTTTACTCATTTTGGGCACGATATTAAACCAAGTAAATGAAGGCATTTGGTGATTATGGCATGAAGTTTAATTTGAGTAGATTGTTGTTTCACACGTTGTATGAGATATGAGTTCATAATATTGTTAGTAGTGTTAATTATCTGAAGGCTAGAGTAAGAGGCTAAGAGCTCTGTCTAAAGTGCGACGATGAAATGAAGTGTAGTCTTGTTCTATAAATTTATGGAATATAATATTAGTTGTTTCTAAGTAGTGTTTACTGTATTAATCCTACATTAAAATTTGGCTTGAACGATAAGCCGTATATAAGATGGGTTGTACTTGTAAGTAGTATCTTATGATTCGACTAAGGTATAAATTGATGGGTCTAAATCATCTTTTCAAAATAATTAATTTAAGTTGAACATACTTCATACACATCCAAGTTAAATATAGGAAATTCCATTCATTTTTGTAGCCCATGCCAATTATATCTAGCTCATCATTCAATTTCGGTTAGCTCTCACAATGACCCACCAATGCAAAGTGAATGCAAGTTTATGTGCCTAAGCCATCAGATTAAAATTATTAGCTCAAAATGAAAAGATAAGCATGACATCTACTATTAACTTAAGTAATAAAATAGATCTTAGATTCTTACCCGATAGATATTGAATATATCACTAATATCAGGAGATCTCGTAATTTTATAATCTTAAATATGGCTAATTGTTTTAGAATAAAATTGTCCGTTCTTTAACGCAGTCGAAACCTATCTCTTTTGAGCCTTAATATAGACGTGACAAATGTATTGAGAAAATATGTTCATAATGGGTGGCTTTGGTTGGTTTTGATACCATATTAAAGTGAGTTCATAAACTTCAATCTAAAATAATTATTCATTTTAGAAGACACTAGAACCTACATACATATTAAAGTGAGTTCATAAACTTCAATCTAAAATAATTATTCATTTTAGAAGACACTAGAACCTACATATATATACAATGCACCACTATCTCTCGTAGAAACAAAAGAACAATTCAAAGTTAGAAAAACTAACTAAAAGAAGTTAAATTATGTTATCTTCCAGTTGGAGTAGGCATTTTACATGCACTAGATCATGTACACAACATGACTTTCAACAGACAAGACCAGGTAAAGCATTGAACTTGATGCTCAACCGAGTTATCATAAGTTATAAGAAAACAAACTTAGGTGCAAAACTTCCAGGTTTTTTATGGCCCGGAGATGGTGACACATTCTGGGTAGGAGCAGCCCCTCTTGTGAGAATTGCGTGTTCAACCAAAGGATAATATTCTGAGAGGTATGATCAAGTTCAATGCATGTACATGCTGATTGAAACAAAGAAATAAAGGAATGGATACGCTTTCTGGTCCTATTCTCGTTATGTATATTGTTATCTATATTTCTTAAGAATGGTGCCAAAAGTAGTTGCAGTCCGGCCAGGCGGAGGATTGTTTATCTTTTGCGTGGGTTCCTTCAATGCTTTTGCGTCCCAACCAAATCATTCTACCACTCGACGTTGGTTAGGTATTTGAATGAAGAACGAACGTTTGTTGCATGTACAGCCGTTTGGATGAAGTCCCCGTGCTGTAGATCGCCGAATGGCTTGATTACGGTTCGGTCAATAATATTTATTATAAGTATTTCTTAATTTAATATATGTATTATAATCAAGTTGTTATTCGAGTTTATAAGATTCTGCTACGACTAAGTTTTCACCATTTTATTATTGATTACATATTAATGTGTTGTTAAATTTTCATGTTTTATATAAAATATTATCTAAAACATCTTCACCATAACAAAATATAAAATGTTGCAACTGTCCACACTACAATAAAGTAGTTTTACAAGCTATGAAATAAGTAAATAAAGAGGCTAAATTAATAATTTGATCAGAGTTTACGATTAGGTTGGGGTGGAGATGAATTTTATAGTTACATGTAAAAGGACTAAATAGCTGGTTTATATTTAAAGTTGACTCGATTAAATTAATTGATTTTTTTACAATTGTAGCCTTCTATCGCTACCATTTATATTTAAGGTTGGCTTGATTAAATTAACTAAAATTTTCATTATTTCTTATACAATGAATAAATTCTTTGTCAGGTTTGTTCTATTTAATTCGAAATGTTTTATAAATTAGTAAATTAGATGACCATCAATAACCCTATATGGATGTTACCTAGCACTAATTTTATGATATATAAGTAATATGGTTAATTAAGATGCTTTATGCATATGATTTATTCGGGCAACTCTGCTATATATGACAATATTTATTCCGCTTGGTCAAAATCTTATCAGCTTCATAACCTTATTACCAATTGGGTACAAAACTAACAATTTTAAAGTTAGTGGCAGTTTTAAATTTAAACCAACCATGTATTAAAACGTATGGAAACCAAGTGATAAAATATTATGGATAAAATTAGTATCCACTTAAGTGGTTTTTAGAATTATACTACTGTATTTTTTAGTTGTGCCCAGTAATTAATCATCCACATTTCATTAATTAATTCAACTATTTTATTCTAAATTTACCTTAACATAGAAAGATCAGGTAGGCAAAAGAGAAAGTCATTAATTTAAAATTTTATTATTATAAATGACAATTTTTATTTTGTGTTGTTTCTAAGTTGGCAATGGCCATTACTATAGTGGATTTTTTTATTATATAGTGACTTTTTATTTAGTATCAGCAATAGTTAATGTGAGAATATAAGCAATATTCAAATTTAGTCATTCATGTAAATCACAAAGGTTGTAATTTTTTTTAACTCAGATAAAACCATTCTTGTAATCTACGGGTCCATATTATATATGGCAAATAAAGAATATAGCAGATAAAGATTATCGACTATTGGCTATTTCTGCTGATACTAACTATTTTCATACATATTATAACGTAAAGTAATGTATAAGAACCTAAGTTAGCAATGTAACATCACAAAACTTACTAATAAAATGATAGGCATTCTGCAATAATATGTATTGCGACTACATACAGCACTTACAGAGAAGCCACAGATCAAATGCGTATACCAAAGCGGCAGATCCCAGATCTGTGCTTCTGTCGTTCCCGGTAGCTCGTAGTTGCCGAGGCTCACCACTGGTTATGTAGCCGAGGAGTACGACAGTTGCACCAGCGTATCCATATACCAATATTCATCTCTCCCCAATCAAGTTCTTCCCATCAATCCATACTTTTACGTACTAAACATATATAATTCTACATATGTACACTAATGGTAGCGTATAGAAGGACCTAACAATTGTCCGAGGCTTGGTAGAGATGTCAGGTCTTCGTATATCCTTAAAAAGGAAGCTAAAGTGGTCACGTTGTTGTGAAAGAAAACGGCAACCGCAACGTTCGTCGTTACACAAAACATGAGACATTCCCACACTTCAAACCAAGCCTGTCTTCTTGTTCACAATCTCCCATATCTTCTACTTTCTCTATTATATAATCTTCTTCCCCAGTCATATTATCATGTCAGAGACGTTATATATATAACACATGATGTATTTGATGGGCATGTAGATGGTGTGATCCAAGGTTCAAGGGTGGTGTGGTGGTACAGATTAATGCTGTATGAGAGACAAAGATGGAGCAAGGTGGAAGAACAATCAAAGCAAACAGAAAAGATGATTTGGGCGGCCATGGAAGATGTAATGTAAGTGGGTTTTTCTGATAGAAGATGATCTTTTGCGTTCTTGTGATCTTGGAAAGGAAACTGGTCGGCAAGGTTGATGGTCAGGTTATTTGGCGTGACCTCCGTCTTAATTCTGGTGGTTCTCACGGTCTCTTTGCTGATCCTACCGCTGGTGCTCCCTCCCCTCCCTCCACCACCTTTGTGGCTGCTCCTTGTGCCCATTGGAATCATGGTGTTGCTTCTCTTGCTTGCATTTGTTCCATCTGATGTTGTAGTTGCCCCTAACTCTATCTAATGTAAAAAACGAAGGCCCAAGTTATAAATTAGAATGCTCATGGTTGATTTTGATCAGCTAGTTTGAGCTTTGCATCGCCTTGTATAATTTCGATCAGATTTATTTTGATACAATTTTGTTCTTGCTTTCTTACTTTTGATACTCTAGCTTACATTTTCGTTTACTTCTACAAAAACCGGAAATTTAAAGCATGGATTGAGAACACAGATTTCTTTCAATCGGTAACGCGCGAGTTGCGGGCAAATTTTTATTCTCATTCCTTATTCACCAACAAAAGAATAGAATATTCAAATGTTGTTCACGACAATTACATGGAGATTGATTCAAATCACAAGATAATGGGAGACGAATTCTCATCTCTTGAGCAATAATGTACAAGGGGAATTGAATTTATTTGTTCTCTTTCTGGGTTGGTTTATGATTTTGCTTGAGCTTTGCCAGATCCAATACAGGAGATGGAGTCCGTGCATACACCAGCAAGCCGACCACAAGAATGACGATGCCTGGGATGAAGCCGGCCGGTAGGCTGGCGGCCACGCCGATATATGGTAGCGGCAAAGAAAATGCATAAACAGATAAAGGAACTGTTCTCACGAAGTAGCAAAATGAAACGAACATCAGATCAATTATCGGTGCAAACTATTGTAATAAACAAGCGTTGCACATAAAACAGATCACTTGCAGATGTTATCTGTAAGACATGAGGCAAAAGAAAGACCTCAGAAGGTAGAGGCCAAGCATGAGACAACGGCGGACGAGATCTTGAGGAGGTGCAACAAGGAAGTGTTGAATGACAAGTTCAGAACGACGAAAGCGACTGGCAACAGAGGCGCCCCATCACACCCTACCAAAACATAATACCAACATTTAGTAGAAAACAATTGCTTATGCAAAGTCCTTAAAACATGAGCACTTACTTTGCCATGGAACATCTTAAATACATATTGATAAAAAACAATCCACGAACACTTGTGTAAAGGAACCTTGTTAGAAGAGATCGCCAGTGAAGAGGTCACTGCATCACAGATGTTGGTTCCGGAGTAATGAACGTTTGGACACGACAACCCCATGATTGAGCAAAATTCTTTGGTTGGAGGGGTAATGTTGACACACCACCCAACCCAGCTCATGCAATCAAGTCTTGCCCAATGTTTTCTTGAGTGTACTTCCCCACTTTTTTAAGGTCGAGCTATCATTCAGTACATTACAAATCTAAATTGAAAGGTGGGAGGGAACAACCAGACAAGAAGGGAGGCCACACTTACCGGAAATGATCCATGGATTCCATTCTCAAGGAAGGGACACATAAGTCATAGTCAGTTTGCCTATAAAGCCACAGGACCCATAAATTCATTGAGAAGCCAAAAACTGCTAGGCTGTAATTGTTTATATCATTCCTTGATTCCAGAAGAATGGACGTAGTGGACAACCTTAAAGCTGGGAATATACAATTATAATGTTTTTCACAGGCCATACTGTGCAATAACATTCTCCTATAATGGAGAATACTCCTGAGAAACCTCCCTTGGAAAAGACATTTTAGGAAGAATAGAGCTGTATATCTTGGCTCCACATGACCTTTCATGTTCCAGTCTCGATGCCACTGGTTGGGATCAAATGAAAGAATATTACAAAACAATTACCTAAAAACTGTAAATAAAATGGCACAATATTTTTCAAAATTTCCTTCAAGTGTTTGTTTGGATAAGCAAGAAAATGAAAGAAATTGACCTTTTTAATTGTCTGCTTGTTTGAAAGGAAAAGATAATTTTCAATTCTCACACGTTTGCATAATGAAACCTTTAACCAATGAAATTTTACCTTTAAAAATATTTCCTGTGGGCTAACATAAGGAAAATTAAAATTTCCCCTAAAAAGATTGATGTCAATTAAACACCATGGAATTTCTTATCCCCTAATTTGACATTTCTTTAATCCTATTTCATGTCAACCAAACGGGCCCTAAAATAAAAAGACTTCACTAATAAGATATATACGTCCTATATTTAAGTGATATACGGAGCCTCCTACATTTTTTCTAAAAAAAGGATATATAAATTAATGAAGACCAAATTTCCACAATACCAATCCTTGCTGCATTAACCATATATATTTCCCACACTTCATATTTAAAATAAAAAGCAATGACTGAATCAAATAGCATACATGCTCCAGACTAGAGTCGCCTGCTAATGTTTTGCACAAGGATAAAACTCATTAATGCAGATCCAGTGGTAAATAATTAGAGCTACATTCAGACAGAAACAATGATTGCAGTATATCAGTAGCCTCAGCGTGACTTTGGTGATCAACCAGTTCGTATGTTATTGCTATCCTTTTGTTAGACAAGCGTAGAAACCACGGAAATTCACTTGGCATGTTTAGAACAAACATGACAAAAAGAAATTTGGGTTTTAAGCAATAACTAGATACCACATAACACTTGATAATGATCCAATATTCAGAAAGCAAGCTGTTCCATTTCTAAGATAATTTGGCAATTGATTGAAGGGAATGCCCCATAACTTCGACATAAATGGAAACAGGAGGCAGATAAAAAGCGCCTGTAAATAGGAAAAATGACCCATGATGAAATATTCCAGCTAAGTCTTAAACTCAATTCAATCAAATATTCCATATAATTTCGCAAAATCCAGCCAAGACACTAACCTGATAAGCTGATCCAAAAGAGTTCACAACAAAAAGATCAACACATCCACCCTTCAAAAATAATGAAAAGGTAAATCAATAAAAACAATTACTCAGAGCCCAGAAAATGAACTGAAGTCACTAATTAAAGGTAGTGTTCGAGTTACCTTCAACTTTGTAGCGCTGCCCAAAAAAATGATTTCCTACAGAAATATTGAAATTTAGAACTCATGAAAGAATAATACTGTAATGATTCTACAATCTTGAAAAAATTGCAACCTTTAGCACCGAATCTGCAGCTTGTAGCAAAAATGAAACAATCATCAACAGTGCCCAAAATATATTAGAATCCTTTAGTGATTGACCAGAGTCTCATCCACTGTACTTAAGACACAAATGATAGATATCTCAGCCAAAAGTCTATGGAAAATTTACCAGTGTACCACTTCTTAGACTATGGATAACTAGATATGTGCATAGTGCATACATTGAATAAATAGATCATATCTTTCATGAATGGCTAGCTACTTACCTTACAACAGTTATAATTACTCCCACAACCACAAAAAGACATCCAAGAACTTCGTTGAATCTATATCTTCGCCCAAGGAATGCCATGGATAACAGACGCTGCCAGACTAGGAAGGTCTGCAAATAATGGCATGAAGTAGTGGTTTATAACATTAGAAATTCATTTGAATTAATTAAAAATATCTATAAGAATGCTAGAAAATGTGCGAAATCGTTCATCACTTATGCCATATAATGAAGTGCTTGATACTCATTTCTTTTCACAGACATGCTGTTCTACCATAACTAATTAATGTCCATAACCAATTGCTGACACTCAAGAATATTTTGTACAGAAGCATACTGCATAGTTCCACACTTTCACTTATTGTGCCTAAAGCTTAATTGCACTAAAAATCCCCTTGAAAGTCCACTAAGATCTTCATCCACAGATACCTCGGAAGCTTTGGTTACAGCTTTGGCCCATGCCATCTGCCAATTCATTTAGTAATATTGTCTGAGCAAGAAATTCTGTTTAGATGCAATCTTAGAAGCAGGATCTACTGCTCAAAAAAATACTAGTCAAATAATGCATTGATGCTCTATGTTATGATACCCAGTCAACTAAATATATGTTCTCTAAATTTGTAATCTAGTCTCCACCATTAGATTTCAGGCTATCCTTAATAAAGTTAAAGCATGGCCTTTGAGGGAGTACCCAAAAAATTTTGAAATTTTAATACCAAAATAGAATATTTGAGGGAGTTCCCAAAAATTATCAATCTTATCATCAGAATAACTTGATGAGAAAAAAATTCAAGCAAATCACAGATATTTCATTTGGAGAAGCTTCATGAAATAAAAAATGACCTGCGATAATAGAGGAATAGAAGCTCCTGATTTAACAGCTGTTCAAATAAAGTAAATTTGTTAGCACTGTGCTCAGTAACACCAAATCTTTCATAAGAGAAATGATTTACTATAAAAAATGCACTTTCATGACAGATAAATTTCCAACTCAAAAAGCTTATTAAAACCAAGCTGCATTTTTTAGTCCCTCTATGGAAATTAAAGCAGGAAAGCTTTGAAGGTATAAACTAGAGGTGATAAATGTCACATGCCGCACATGTAAATTTTCCAGTAATTTAGTTTGTCTTCAAGTATCATGTTAAATTATAAAAACATTGTGATTTATTATATTATGAACATTGCAAACAATAATAATCAACTTTCTTTTTACAAAAGCATGCTCTTGTTGCACATGACCTTGAGCACAGAGGCCCGGAATTTGCCCATACACACTTGGCAGCTATCAAGACTACTGCTCTGGAATTGTTTATTGCTCATTACACAACTTATATATAGCCACAAAAAAATATTTCAAAGTAGATTCAAATACAATGTTGGATGACATTTGGGAAAGAGGAAATGAAGCAAACCGTAGAGGCATACAACAAGATCTTAATAGACAGATGCAAGAGACTGAAGCAATATATTGCATAAAAACATACAAAGACAGAAAATAAGCATTTCTTGTTGCCATTAATATTAGGTGGTCAAATTTCACAAACCTCCTGCAGCCATCCCAGAGGCAGCAGCAAGATCCTCCAAAAGACCAACAGCCAGATAATAACCCTTCGGTAAAGACAGCATCTCATCGGTGACAATACCAATCTGATGCCGGAAGTACAAAATAGAAAAGTATACCACTACGTATATGGAAAAGAACAACACAAATTACACCAACATTATTGTTGTGCTAAACACAGATTCCTCCTTCAACTGACTTTCAATACATGTTTCGCACAAAAAAAGGGGCATACAAATTTGAGAAATAAGAGTACAACACAAGACCTTCACATTCAAAACGAAAAAGAGTAAAATGACATGATTTTAGAGCCAGAGACTTTGGGAATGAGGCTTATAAAATAACAGATAAATAATAATCTTAGTATAGTAATTTTTCAGGATTTCTTATATGCTTGTTTTACTATCATTTTTTTTCCTCGAATTTTTGCAATCAAAATTGATAATGTTTAGAACATGCAGAAGTGTGAGGTGTAATTAATTACCAAGATCGCCCTCAAATTCCTGTGAAACATTTGACAGCAACAAAAAATTAAAAAGTAAACTAGATGAACCGCAGCTACCAACATACAAATAAAAAGTACATCTCTATAGCTGTCATTTTCCCCTTATTTGTCTCCCTTCATCCTCACCAAAACACAGATAAAAAATTCAAGCTACATGTATACCTTTCTAAGTAGAATACGTCATTCAGTTTTCTCTTGGCACTTACTTTAATATTAAAACTGATCACTAGAAAAACTTGCAAAAGCTGCAAACCACCAAAATTAATCACCAAGACAGCCCACTCAAACTCTCCTCAATTGTTAGATAGAAGAATCTCCCAACCACCTTTTAGCAGTGATTTCTCCCCAAAGAACGAAAAGGAGCCAACACACACACACACACAAAACAGAGGTTGCAAAAGTTGGCAGCTTACAACAATGCAACCACATTCTTAATATTAAAAAATTATCACTAGAAGTCTAGAAGAGCTTGAAATAGTTGAACACCAACAATATTAAATCACCAACACTGCCCACTCAAATTTTTGTAGTAACATACAGATATTAGTTGGAAGAAGCTACCAAGCACATTTTAGCACCGATTCCCTACCAAGCAACGACGAGGTTGAAGAGAACAAAACCACACAAGAAAATCGGGAAACTCGCCCGAAAGTAGCAAACTGGGCAAGGAAGAAAGGATACTGCTTGAGAGGAACAAGAGCAAGCTTATAGAGCACCCGTTCCCAACTCCCAGCACCACCGTCAAGGCAGAAGCGACGATCACTTCCCCCTTCCCATTCCCTCTCCCACTCCTATTCCCCCCAACACCGTTCCCGGCCGGCTCCTGCAAGCAACCACCCGCCGCCGCAACCATCAGAGGCCGCGCTTTTTTGACCAGCGGGCCGCCGGCGAGCCGGGATCGGAGGGCGAGAACTGGGCGGTGGAGGGGCAATGGCAGGGAGGGCGTGGCCGCGGCCTGCGGCGATCGGAGGGGAGGACGAGGCGGCGGCGGAGATCGGCCGCCGGCGGAATTGAGCGGGAGCAAACCGCCGCCGGCAGGTTGGATTTGGTCGGACTCGGGAGTTGGAAAAGTCAAAATCAAATATAAGAGATGAGAGTGATAAGTTATTATTTAATGTCCTGCCTTCCAAAAGTCAAAGTTTACTCGCTCTCTCTCTCTCTATTTTATGATTAAATTATAAATTTTTATAAATAACTTTGAAAAAAATCATAACTGAAAATAAATTAAATTAATATACTTAATCATTAATATAAAAATAAATTTTTATATCCAATTAGTAAACTCAATTCTAAATTTGAACAGTGAAAAAAGTTTAAGTACCCATTTGTTCAAGTGGATTGATATATATAAATAAATTATGAGAAAGCTTGAAAATTTAACCACACATCTAAATTTTATAGCTGTATTTATTTTGTTACTTGGATAAAATTACCCTCTTAATTTAAATTAGTTTGATAAATAATAATTTATTTCCCAATTTAAAGATATAGACCGAGTTAAAATAAAAAATGGGTAAATGGGCATTTCATTACACTGAATAAATTATTATTTCCAAAATAAAATCACTGCATCAAAAATGTTTTTTTCCCCTCAATATTGTATTAGAAAATGCTGGTGCATAGTTTTATTGAGAAGATTACAAAAGGATAAAAAGGGGTGACAATGAATGAGAGAGGAAAAGAGAGATTGATGGGACGTGTGAAGGCAAATATAATATAAAGAATAGCCAAGAAGTGTGGTCACAATTCACAATTCACAATTCACAGGAAGAAGAAAAGATCTTACTACTTCGAGCTTTAAAATAAATAATTTTTTATTTTTTAAATAATTATATTCAATAAAGAAATAACTCAAATTTATATAAGCATTAAAAAAATACTCGTAATCGAGGTACAAATAAATAAAGAGAACGGCATGTACTTTTGTGTTTACTATATTTTATATCAGCCTTTATATTATAAAGATGGTCAGGTGATGGTCAAGTGATAAGAGTAATTTTATCTAAATGATAAAAAAATAAAGTCATGTGATCTAAATCAATGACTAAATTTATATGTTGTTGATATTCTTATATTAGTTGTAGCTGATACTAAGTATCTATATAGAAGAAAAATTAGTATCACCAACCATTAATACTCTTGTGTCAAGCAATATTTAATATGATCGGATTATAAGATGGTAAGATTACGAGAGTAATTTTGTTAAAATAACAAATATATATATATATATGAATTAGATGATAGTTAAATTTATATGTTGTTGACGTTTCTATATGAGTTGTTGCTAATTCTAAGCAAAAAATAATTATTGATGAGGTTTATTTTATTCATAGATTTGGGGACAAACCTCCAGGTACATGTTAGCAAATTATTCAAAGAGACCGAAATTACTTTATATTTTATAACAATTAGGTAAAATGTCGGAGCCACATTTAGTTCCGCCCAGGAGCGATGTCGGTGGAGATGCCGTGCATCTCTACCATCGATCATCCTAGAAATTAACGGTGGAGATTCAGGTGTCGCTCCGGGGATGTGCTGAAATTTTTTCAAAATGTCAAACTATACATTAAATACGGCGGACGATTCTCAGGATTGCATGGAGTTACCACCGCACCCAGTTTGGCTCAGATATAGTCAAACAAGAACCAGCCACTTAGCAAACCATCAAACCCAAATCCAAACAATTACAATGGTCTCAATGTGATCAATTCAATCATGCTGTTTGTTCTTTAAAAACTTACAGTTCTTTTATAAGAGCCAAACTGGCCTTTTAACATGTTCCATGAACTCTAAACTTCAAGCTTGACAACATCCTTGCATATGTTGTATTCGCACAGCCAAATATTGAACTGGGTAATTTACTCGGATCTGTACAAACCTTAACGTTGCCAGGTACTCCCACTTTTCAGTATTGGGCTCATCATATATTCTTGCTATATTTCATATAAAGTGGGACTTTAGCTAAAAGAGAGATGGTTAGCAGCTTGTTGGTTCCAATTGACGGCGGTGGATTGGCCGGCAGCAAGAGGAATCCACTAGCGATGACAATTGACAGCAATCCATTACACACCCTTCTTTTCTAAAGTGGAGGAATCAGCTCATCCACTCTTCTTCTTCCATTCCTTCATTCCCACTACCAGTACCTTTTCCTTCTCCATCGCCTCATCTCACAACTCACGTCCCACTGCTATTTGTTAACACAACACCATTCTTTCAAAGCTACTCATCCTCCGTCTTGCTCGGGTGAGAAATTCTTTAACTTTTGAGCTTGTGGGTACCTGTTAAAACTTCATCTACAGTGAAATATACAATATTCTAATGTACCCTGCTCGAAAATACTTAATGGCGAGATTGATTATCTTGTCACCCTTTTTTCAGCAATAAACTATATAAACGAAACTAACAACCATCTATAAAGACCGCCTTATGAGAGCTTTCAATTGTTTAAACTTAACAGGTAGTGGTGGTTATATTAAGAATCGCAAATAGTCAATCCCTTCACTGTTTTACCACCGATAATGCAAAAACAAAAATAATGTTATCGATAATTTTCATTTTTTTTAAGAAAGATGTTAAACTCTTGAATTGGTGGCCATGATGTCTCTCGAAGAATCTGAAGATGCTCATCGGGGTAATGCGGAGAACAGTAAAAGTAGGCGATTTGCCAAGCCAAACCTAATTGATTAATCTCCATTTCTTCACATTTTAATTTGTTCATATCACACAAATATTGTTGCATAATACTAACATTTACAGAATATTGCTACCATTTTAAAATCATCTTCATTTTCTATGTTGCATTAAGCTAAAATCTAACAACATGCCAACCTAACCAATATTCGCCAATCTGATCAATAACCATTACCCATCTCAGAGAAGAAGCTAGAAAGACTGTTTAAACTTTAAACATCGACTATATATATATATATGATCACTACTTTTAAGAAAGCTTCAATGCTTTCCGGCAGCAAAAGATGAGTCGGTAGGAGCAGTCTTGTCTCTTTTACCGACCAACAACCGAGCAATCTGCAACTGCGTATTGGCTATGATCTCTGTGCGCTTGACCTCCATCTGCGCCTTGTGCGCCTCCACATCCGCTCTTATCTTCTCCACCTCTTTCATGGCGTCCGACCTCGCCTGCTCCGACCGCAGCATCACCTCTGCTAACCACCTCACACTCTCCGTCACTTCCCACGACCGATTCCCCCTTTCCCTCTTCCTCGTCTTCTTCACCTTCCTGCTACTTGGGCTCAACGTCCTGTCCTCGGCGCTATCACACTTTGGTGTAACACTATCCGTCTCCGCCGCCACTCCCCTATCATCATCAAATTCTTCAATATTGCATCTCTCTTTCTTCTCCTCTGTAGCCTCTTCCTGCCACCCACCATGCATAGTAAATTATCACTACAACAAAAAGCTACGTTTGTGAAATACCACGTACACTGTCAGTGACTACGAACACCTTTTGTGAAATACCAATAATTAAGCAGTCTCAAAACATCATCACAATACTAATCAGACCAAATGCAGCTCACGTTGACGAAAATGGAAAGAGCTTACCTGAGCAACAATTCGAACACCATTTAGCCGATCGGGTGATGGTGGAGAAAGCAGCAAAGACTGGCCGGCGGGAGGAGGAGGTGGAGCCTGGTCCAGCTGCTGCAACAAGGCCGGCTGTTGAAGCTGCTGGCACGAAGCAGCACCGACGCCACCTCTGAGCATGAGATCAAGACGAGGGAACAAGGGCCAAGAGGTGGGATCGGCGGCAGCAACCTCCGACCGATAACGCTTCTTCATAGACTCGATCTTGTTCTTGCACTGGGTGGAGGTCTTGGGGCCCTTGGTGGAGTTGGCCCTGGCCGACACATGCTTGGCCACCTCCTCCCAATCATGGCCCTTGAGTTTGGCCCTGTTGCGCATCGACCACTTCTCCTCGTACGCATCCAACAAGCTCCCCACTGCCCCCTCGCTCCATTCGTCGCGTTTCAGACGCTGATAGGCCGCTGCCGGCGACTCTTCTCGCCGGGGAATTGCCGAATATCGATCCTCGTTCTTGGTCACCGGAGCTTCCTCTTCCTCCATCCCTCCTCCATCCACACTCCCCACTTTCGAGCAAGACCCATGTCGAACACTAGATATCACTCAACAAAAGCCAAAAAGAGATTAGGGAAAGAGCACAGTGGACGCCATGGAATTCGAAAATCTCCATTAGCGTTTGTGGGCAGCAAAGGTGGTCACTGGTCAAATCATCATTCATCATACCCTCTCATCCTTGCCAATCCATGTTGAGCATCATAGATTTTCTATAGAATGTCTCCCACAGCTGACTACACGTGTAAAAGCCGCATAATGATAAATACGAGCAACCCAGAAACCATAACCTAGATGCTTGTGTTATAATTGTTGAGTGGCTGCGAGCTACAAGACACCGGCACTCGGCACTTGGGTATTGGGGGTAGGAGCGGATTGTGGTGCGTGGGTCCTTGCTCTGTTTGGGGTCTGCGTGGTGGGTATCTTGGCCTCTAGCGTTGGAATGAAGCCAATATCTATCAACGTAGGACCTCTTTGAATCAAGTGTGGTTGCCAACCACCGCGTCCACAAACCAGCAGGGGCACCTCTTCACTTGCTGCTTTGGCCATTTGTGGTTGTCTTTTGGAGATGGTTTCTCCCGGCATTGGTGCAGATGGTTATAGTTGGAACCGCACGGCTTTAGAACAGAGACTGTCGGCTATCATGTCTTCTCCATTTTTGACCAATCCACTGTTTGTGACCCACATATCAACAATCATCCCTCGCTCTCTTTTTGGCAGATAAGGGCATCGAATGATAGGCATTAAGCAAAAATCTCCCCGTCCTAACCAATGAAAACTTCCGCTAACAGCAAATGCAACGGATCACATCTTTGAAGTTGATAACCAACGAACAGCTTTTCACGTTCTGCCTTTCTTCTCTGTAATCAGCAACAGACAAACAGTCATGCAAATCTGCATTTGCTACAGCTTGGTGAAAAAAAATTTTTTGAAAGCATCATTACTACTCACATGGTAACTCAATTCCTGCAATACCCAACTTGTGTCAACGGAGCCTTGGCAATCATGAATTTGATCAATTCTTGATGAGAGAAGTAGCAGCTGCAGCTGCCTAAATAGCCTCAACATTACAGCAGATGAATGAATAGAGTTTATTAATCAACTTACAGCACAAAAAAAATAATAATTTCAGCACCTCGACTGTTTCACGATCTCACTATCAAAGCCGGTAAGTATTTCCAAAAGAATTGATCGGTAAAACAACAAACTACACAGATACAAGCATTACTAGATGTGTATATACAGAAACCGGTACACAAGAATCCTGCCCTCATCTTGGGCTGGTTGTCCACGGCTGGGAGATGTTATACAGCAGACTTTGTGATGATGTGGCTGCATAACTAGCGTCCAGATTGTGTAATTGTTCAATTAGTTGGGACCTCCGTTCTTTGAAGAAGTCCAGTCGCGTTGTTAGCTCAACCAAAGCAGATGATGCTGCAAACGGATGCCTCTGAAATATTTTGGCATTCATTTCCCATTGATTAAGATATATCCGTTAATAAAATAGTCGGTCATTGGCAGCGTAAGGCATCCTACCTCTGGCAACCTGGAAATACTAGAAGGGGCAGAACCGGAAGAAGAAAGCTCGTCTGCAAATAGTGTAGTAGAAACCTCCGGGGTCTTCATATCACCAGAACTTGCTGATTCTGCCAATTGTTTTCGTGAGGATTGTTGCCGAGCACTAGGAAGCTGCAAAACTTGTGTATTCGTACTCCTCCAATCAGAACTGGGCGAACTCTCCTGCACACCATTGTATGATACTCATCAATTTTGTATTTCAGAGACCAGATTAACCATATTTCCGGTCAATAGGAAAAAGTGCAATATATAGGAGGCGCACAGTAAAAATCAGAGGTAAAAATGACATAAATGCATCTTTTTTTGAAGTATTGAAAATACACTCCACAGATGGCCTCATTGAAAATACAACCACCACCACCACCACCACAACAACAAGAAGAGTAATAGTAATAATAATAATAATAATAATAATAATAATAATAATAATAGTAATAATAATAATCTCTATCAGCTATCTCATGGCATTTTGTAAATACTTGAATTGCAAGTCAAAAAACACAATCAAAGTAGCCGATCAGAAGGCTATGCACTACAAACATATTGTTAATTTCTATAATAAATAATCACCCTTTCAAAAAGTAAACAAGGAAGAACACGTTGCTTAATGGAATATAAGTAGTGTGATCATGCAAAAACATAATTTTTTACCAATTCAACAAGGATAATGGAATGCCAGATAGGAACAAAGATGACAGTAGCAAGCCTGTAAAAGTCCTTTCCAAATCTCTGATCTAAACATTTGGAACTAAATGTATTAACAATGAAAACAATATAACAACAATGAAAATATGATAATGAAGACGATGATGGTCATGCCATCACTGTTTGGCATATTAATATCTAGCATTTAAAGGCAGACAATAAGTGTTTGTTAAAAACCTTCCAGGAACTCTGCAAAATACTTTTCCATGTTTTATAGATACATACAATGTACAGGCACAAATCCAATCATTGGAAAATACCTCATTTCTATGCTTTCTTTCGTGATTGCAAAATGCAAGTGATGTATCAAAGTCCTGCTGAATAACTTTCCTGAAAACCAAGAATACTAAATCCATCATTTATGCACATGCATCTGATTCCGCGATTCAAACCGATGAGGCAATTGGACAAAGTCTAGCAATAATAAATCTTTAATATTCCCACATAAATGCACAGAAAAACTAGGTAACCATACTGCTGAGAATGAAGATTCGGATATTGATCTTCAGAAAGAGACCCATAATGGTGCTGACGCTGTTGATTAAGTTGATGATGAAGCTCTGCAACCTTCTGTTTCAACCTCGCCACATCTGCTTCAGCAAGAGCAATTTCCTCGAGTTCTGCTTTTGTCTTTGGAAAGGAAAAGACAATGTCATGAGTGAATCCACATATAAATATTCTTCACACAATGACCAAACATACCTTCGAATCCATACCACGGGCACCTGAGAACTGCCCTGCAGACATGCTTAGACCAACCTCCAGCGCAGCTCTGAGATCTCTTTCAGCTTGTAATTGCTCTTGCAGCCTTGAAACCTATTACAGAAACACAGTTTTTCATAGAAGAATATGTCGTACAGATTAAATGGAATTACTTGCCATATAGTAAAGTACATAAAAAACTTAATTAAAATGCTTACGTCTTGTTCAAGTGCCAAACGGCGTTCATGCAAAGCTTGTTTTCTTCTCTCCAGACTTGCTTGTAGAATTGCATTACCCTTCGCCTACAAAAAGATATTATATCTCTTTTCTACAGTCTAAAAAGAGTGGAAAAGATAATATGACTTACCTCCTTAGCAATCCTATTGCGTAAGTCATTCTTTGTAATCTCAAGCCGTTGAATTGCAAGCCTGCATATACATCATAATTTAAGTATAAGTAAAAGCTAATATACAAACGTAATTTTAAGATTACTCTATTGATAGATAAAAGCCAAAGAACAATAATACGTGATCACACCTAGTAACTCAGCTATGCTCAAAACATACACAACACACCCACATCAAACTTGTGTCTCTACCCAAAAGTGTAACACTCACAGTTACTAAGCTGATCAACCACTTCAGATTCTAATATTATAAACTCTTATGTTGGAAGCAAAGCTGTCTCATGATCATCCAACCCCAAGTGAGCTTGCTAGTGTATAAAACCATTTAAACTTTCTTACGAGTGATAATTCAATATAATCTAGGTTAGGGATCAAAGAGAAAAGGATCTTGCCTAGATAGGAATACAGGGAAGTTACTCTTGATACACGGAACTAGACACAACACTTGCAAAATAAACTACTGCCACAATGCAATAAAAACTCCACCGATGCTCGTGGATTGCAGGTTCGAAGCCCAGAAAAAGTGTCATGAAGGGCATCTGGCCATCAAAACCTTGTCATTTGTAAAAAGAAAAAAAATCCTAGATTTAGATTCATGTACCTAACCTATTTTTTCAAATAAAATGAAAGTGAAAGAAGAAAGAATAATAATACTACTTAGAACGCCACTTTCACATTGCTAGTAATAAAAAATATTAACTTCCAATCAAAAATTGCACACTTGTACTGCATCATATAATGATTAGATAATCTTGGAAGAACTTATACTTAACTAATAGTGGTTGCAGTAATTAATTGAGACCCACTTGAAGAACCCACCACCTCTACCTAATGAGTCCCTATAGATTTACGCTTAAAAGGAGAGCCAAAGTCTAACAGAACCTGCTTCTAACTACACATTATCCTGCATTTCTCCACAGACCTCCATTACTAATCATTTTATAAGTAAGATGGAAAGATTTGAAGTATATAAATCGACTGGAAAGCCCATTACCAATCATTTTATAAGTAAGATGGAAAGATTTGAAGTATATAAATCGACTGGAAAGCTTATAGGCCCCTGTTTAGAGAGTCCCATCTTATCCTGGAAAACTCCCAAGTCCAGGAGACTGGACCCATACTATGATCAATCATCGACTTAAAGCAAATCAAAACTAAACAAGTCACTTAAATGTGCCTGATCTAATTAGAAAAGGCAAATCAAAGACTAAAATCAAACACTTACTCCTCTTCGCCAGAAGAATCAACAGATTCCATTGAGAGGTTTTTCCTGATCTGTCAAAATGAAATAAGCAAAAACAAGCAATCAGTGTATGATCACATGCATAAGACCACTTAAGAACAGAGAAAAAAAAAGATACTATATCAGTGTCCATTGGCTGACATGAAAGAAATATAAAATCTAAGGAAATTGGAAGTGGTTAAACCCTAGAAAAAGTGGTATATATTCTTTGCAAACGCTTAAGAAAGTAGGCTAGATTCCAATATATTTTGTGTAGAGATTGACAATGGTATCTACAAGCAATCCCACATTTGCAAAAGAAAATTTCCCACATTTTCTTTCTTAAAACGCTAAGCAAAAGTATGATTTTTCTCCCTCATATGAGCGGCCAGTGGGAGGAAATCATGGTCAATTGTTATATGAAATGCGTTGAATCTAGCCTAATTTTTCTATGGACATTGAATATATACAACTTTTTCTAGGGCTGAATACTTACCATTTTCCTAATTTTCCATTTCTTTCATGTCAACAAGATGGACCTTGATAAAAAAAGAAACTCTTACATATAATAGGTTGCAAAGGAAATGCATATCTAAAAATCCACCTCAAGGGAGAAAAAAGCACATAAAGTGAAAAAAAAATCACTAGCAATTTACATTGGTAACAACTCACATTGTTGTATCCCCAAAAGACTGGACGTTTCACAGTTGGGCTCGCAGCACTTGGCTTATTGACAGCATTCTCAACTCTTAGCCCAGGTCCAGGCAGAGAAGAAGACAGACCAGCACTCATGGAAGATAAGATATCACCCATTGTCTGATGAGATTCACTGGATAAGATAGGACTTGGAGTCTCTTTCTCACTGGAGGAAATCTCAATGCTTTTTCGTAATGATTTTTCTTCACTAACAGGAACATTAAATTCATCAAAATCTTTAATTCTTTTGTCTGGAACTGATTTTGTTGTGGGAGAATCAACATCAGAATCCTCAGCTCCAAAGACCTGTTAAAATACAGAGAAGAAAAGAAGATGAAGAGGCAACTTAATGACAAGTCAAAGTACAAAAGACGAACCTAGGAAAGTAAATAGGTGTATATTAGTCAAATGAGCACAAAAGAAAGGACAGTTTTCCAACCAGATCCTGATTGGCATTATAAAAGAAAAAAATCCCCTATCGCATGCTGGATAACCTCGGCAATCACAACAACGAGAAGTGCACTTTAAGAGAAATATAGTTTCCATTAATATAAGCGAAAAAAGAGAGAAGCTGAGTTCAAGAAAAAATGTGTCACCCATGTAGCTTCACCATTCAAAAAGGCAATACTTTTTGAACTTCAAAAATAAACCATCTAGTTCCTAGCATGAATAAATCTATATGCATCCCAGAAACATCTAATCATATCAAAATGGTTAGACAAGAATTCACCTGCAAGTGAGAAATGAGTCAAATGAACGATTGGTTTATTTTTTCTACAAAAAGAGGCACAACAAACAAGGGAAAATCTTCACTTCTTAATCTTCACCATAGTTTCTAATCTGTGTTCCCATATTTAAAAAAAAACCTATGGAATGGACCATCTACCAACACCCAAGTATAGATATATAAGAGTGACTAACAAATGAAGTATGTATTATTCACTGCCTGATCATTCTAAAAGGCAATTCTACAATAAGAAAGTCAGAACAAGGCAAACAGGCTAAACGAGGGCAAAGTCCATATGTTTCACCATTATATAAAAGAGAAGAACTTTATCAGTACAAAATAAGAAAACAAGGCACTATTCCATCTCCACATTTTTTTAAAAAAAAAAGAAACCTTAACCTTAAAGTCATAAAGATCACTTCCAGCACATCCACTGCTTTCACTTAATTTTCCACTGAGTACACGTTCACCGTCATCCTCCATCTCTGCTTCATGGTCGTTTTCGGCGTCATGGAACCCATTATCATTTACAAGCAAATTCTCATCGTCTGAAGATTCTTCACATCCACCATTTCTCATCTGAGAATCTCTAGAAATTGAGCATCTGTTGAAGTTCTCATCCTAAGAAAGAAAAGGAGCATATTCAGGAAATAGAAAGTTCAGGTCTGAACTGAATCTGAATCGAAAAGTAACTACATATATCAGCTACAAACCTCAGGATAACATTCACATAGAAAAGCAACAAAAATTGAATCAGATGCAGACATGCGGACATAATTATTCATGATACTTTTTTCCACCAATGATGAATGAAAATGACTTTCCCCTTCCATAAACAAGCAATATATTCCAACTTGAAGAAGGAAATACATTAAATATATGAAATGGGGAGACAAAGCAAACTACAGTAAAATATGGAATCTTAAAGCATTAAAGCATACAGAATAATTTTCTTAATCAAGAAGAATCTTACATCAAATATGTTCTCATACTCATCCACCAATGTGGTTATGATGGCCTGAGCATTGTTAGCGGCATTTGCAGCTGCCAAAAGTTGAGCAGCACTATCCTCATTCATATCAAAATCGTCCTCAAGCTCACATTCCCCAGCCAAAAGGGGGCGCAACAATAAAGGCGCCATACAAGCAGCCACAGCAGAGGAGGTCATCCTATTTTCTGAAGTGTGAGAAGAAATTGTATGCATCATCTTCAGAATTCTGCAGTTAGAAAAGAGACGAAAAGGAAAATTAAAAGGTAATTTAGCATTTTCTCATGTCAAGTTCTTACAATAACAGGCAAAATAGTCTTTACTTAAAATTGAAATAAACATCAATTGCAAGGAGAAGAAGATTCTTATAAAGGCAGCGAAATGTGACAGACATCATAATATTTTAACCAGATTAATTATTTAGAAAATAAGGACAACATCCACCAAGGCACATAGAAACTCACCTCTGCAACAGTCGACGATTTGGCTCAGGAAATGTGTCAGATATTGCAGAATGCATTGCACTGACACGAGCATCTTTCTGTTCAACCCCTAAGCATTGCCAGCAGAAAAGGTGATAGGCATGATGAGATGTCCAATTGCCCATAACAAAGTAAATGGAGATAAACTTGGCTAAATTCAGGCTCTGAAATCAAGGGCTAATAATTTAGATAAGGTAAAACCTACTATATGCCTCCAGTAAAGCGGTGCAGCAGGATGCCGGAACTGGAGAGGATGGTAATTCACGAAGCACGTGCTGGAAACCAAGAATGGCTTGAAACATCAACAACAATACTAGAAATACGTCAAATAAGGTGACATGTAGTCATGCTTATAGTGAATAAAAATACAAGACCTTTACACAATCACCAACAACATGAGCATCTTCTTCAGGGCCAAACTCTGTCTTACCTGAGTACAAAGTATAATATCATCATAAGATGGGGGCAAATGAATGAAAATTTAACTAAGAAAGTAAACTTTCCACGAAGGCACTTAAACAAAGCAGAATTATATAAATCTAAACAAAGAATAGAACCTTGTTCATATTCTTGCACTCTCTGTTCAACCTCCTCAACATCGGCTGACTGCCGTAAAATACCTTCAACCTTTATTCCTGTTATAATACACAGAAAAACATTTTCTTCAGAAAAAGGAACAGAGAAGTAAGATTGCAATAGAATAATATTAGAAAGTAGGCCACCCATGAAAGTAAAGGTGATAAATAAGCCTGGAATCTTGTTGCCAGTTTAAACAATTTAGAAGCTGTAATGCTGATAGCACGAGTTTGCTTGACTCGGTCTATTTGTTACAGAACCACACCACAGTTTCCACAATGAATAAAAATCCCAAGACTAACGAAAAAATGAGTAAAAAAGAACAAGGAGCAGCACAAGCAACCCCAATCACTCGTGTCTACACTACGGAGAAAGAAAAGAAGACATCGATATCATCATATAGTAAAGACAGATGTTCAAGCAGAATACAATCAAGAGTAAGTTAAAACTTACCAAACTCTTCAAGAAATCTAAGAGCTTTCTCCAGAAATGACGGACAACCATCTATATCTTCTAGAGCAAGTAAAATTGGTCTACCAACGACCATTGACTTTACAGGACGTTTCTCTTTCCCTGAAAGGGAAAAGATTTATAAACTTCAGAACAATAAAAGAAACTAAAGATTATCATCAATTGAGCAAGCAATCGTCTGAGACCAGAGAAAACAAGATGGACAATTACACCTTAAATGGATTAGTACAAACTTATAAACGGAACCCTGTAAATGTGAATTTTTAAAGGATAAAAATCTACTAAATGACAACCGACTGATAGTAAAGGACACAATAGGGCATAACAGAGCAAATAAACGCAGATATTACATAATACAAGACAGATAGCTCACATGAAATTTACAATACTTAATACTAATTACTTAAATATATACATTCACTGGCACAAAAAAAAGCGGAATGTTTTCCAAAAAATATATGAGCAACATCACCAGAGAAGTAACTAACATTGAAAGGACCCTTCAATTGCATCAGTTGTATCATTTCGGAATATTCCATTGTTTCCCATAACAAGGGCAGCACTAGGTGCCTGTGCCAAAGCATGCTCCAGAGCTGTTTTCCACTCGTACAGATCTTCTGAAGACTCTGCCTGCACATTGTATAAAGAAACAATGTGGTGTGTTACTACACATACAGAACATAATTTTGAGAACAAAATGAGTACAATTAATAGCTTCCAACGCTTTGAAGAAGACTGCTATCCAGAAATTATTTAAGTACCTTAAGAGTGAAAGCTCGCCCATCACGACCGTCAGGAAACAGAACAGTTAGCAGTTTTTTGTCCTCTCTAACAACCACACTGAAAGGAATCGGCATGGGTCAATCAGTAAGATATTTGTGGCAATTCAATGAAGACAACACTTAACTCAATAAACTACCTCCCCGAATTATTCAGATCAATTCCACCTAATGTCAGATTAACTTCACCTCCTTTTTGAGGCAATGCACTCTGCAAATAATCAAAAAACAAGAAGCTCTCATGTGATACAGATAATTAATGATGAGTAAATCCAAAATGATAACAAATCAATTAGAGGGCCTACAAATATAAAATTGGAGGAAAAATGACATCGTCTTGTAAAAAAAGAGAAATCAAAATGATTAATCAAACTAGGTAAAGAGGTAGATGGTTCCAACAAAAATAAAAACAACACTCATAGTCCTACTATAGATCATGCACTTTGCCTGATGGTTCAAAAATAGTCAATAAACATGCTGCCATATGCAGTCCTTTACCATCATGGTCATCATCCTTCAGCTGGACCAGACAACTGGCTGTAGAAAGACGAATCATTCCCTCCACTTCATCCAATCATACACCATATAAAGCCCCAATCTAAAATCTTCCTTTTTTTGGTATTGCTTATATTCACATCCTTATTAAGCCTCCTTCCTCTACCCGTTTTTTCATCCATACCCATGCCCCAAAATATTTGGGATGAACAGAAGAGCACTTCATTGACAAGCCAACACCTCCTGTACAACTGAATCAATAACACACCACAAAACTCATAATACTCACTCTCTGAATCAAACCATTGTTCTTGTATAATGCACACTCTGACCATCCTAAAGTTCTGAAACTGCTACCTACTATGGCATATGATCTCCTTTGACGGTGATGATCATTTCTTTATTCTTCTTAATTAAAGCCCCCTCCCCAGATAAGATACGTTTATCCAGCCCACATAATACAACCCATCATCACCTCCTTTCTAGTATCCCCACCATTTTAATGTCCATCATCACTGTTTACCAGCTTCCCCTCTTGTTACATCAATTTTTTCTTTACGGGTAACTTCCACAATCAAAGAATTTCAATCGCATTTTCTGTCAAGAAAGTTAGCATCATTCTATAAACAATTGAGTTTACATTTGTCCGTTCGATGTGCTATTATCATCAGGAATGGTGGTTGCTCAGTTTTTCTTATTACAACACTATTTCCTCTGAGGTTGCATAAAAGATATGCCCCAAGTAAATGCACACATGAAGCTGGGACTTGCGGGACTTTATTAGAATCCCCATTGGGAAAGGACAGTGCCATTTTTCTGTGATGCTGACTGGCTTCTAACTCTTCTCAGATAACCAAATATTTTAGTAAAGAAATGCGAACAAAGTTCAGGTGCCAAAGTATAGGTTCCAAGTTGAAGCCTTAAAAAAGTGAAACCCTCACTTACAAATCAGATAAAAACTCAACTGGAAGAAACTACCCAACCACAAAGTTTACCAGAAACAGGCAGACATGTTCTGTGTTTGTCCAACTAAATACAACCAGCAAATTCCCTGAAATGCCTTTTAGGACAGTTTTCTATATCCATTTTCCATCTTTTGACACAGATTAACCCAGTCAAGGGAGCATATACATGTACAGTTAGAATCAACAAGCTTGAAGGTACACATAGAGTATAGTCTTTCCTAGTGAGGCGAGACGCATTGTAAAACAAAAAGAACAATAGAAACTACCACTAACCATTATATTATAAAATGAATTTTTTATTGTAAAAATGAAATAAGAAAAATCTGGGATGGTCAGCAACTAAAAACACAGACACATTTGCTGCAACACATAGATAAAAAAGTGGGTCATTTCACACCAGTTATTTGAATAAACTACAAAAGATCGTAACTCACAGGATCATTTTTGAAGAACACGAGAGATGTGCGGGTGAGAATGAACCAACGCTTCTTCCATGATTTCCAACCTATTCCTGCAGCATTTCCATTTAAAGTTACAGATAGAAGTAAGTGGCAGTTCCAGAGAGATCATCCTATGAGCCGCATGAGACAAGCAAACAATCAATGCGGCTCACTCATGGGCTGTGTTCTATGTGAAATAGCACAAGGGCGGCAACTATACGCGATAATTGAAAAACAGGCAGCTGGCATTGAATAGATTTGACATCACCCGCATCAGAATTAGCCAGTGGAACTTAAGAAAAACAATGATCAAACCCATCTACTGAAAAGCAGCCACAAAATTACCGCTGAATTCCTCAAGAAAAGAACCACAAATTCAATTATAAGAAAATTTTCATTTACACTGATCGCCAGCACAAAAAACCATCCACACGTATACACTTTAAAGTTTCAGCCCGTCCTGTTCATCGATCAAAAAATATTCAAATGGGATACAATTGAAGCAACGCACAACTGCCTCGTGAAGGGAAAAAAATACAATTAATTAGAAACTGCTAAAATCATGTAAAGCAGCTAACCTTTAGAGGAAATGAAGAGCGGACCACTCTTGAAAACCTGTCAAACAAAGTCAATAAAAACAGTAGCCATTGTTCATATCTCCAATCAAGATTCAAAATTTGCCTGAAGATTAAACTAGAAACCCATAGAAAAACTAAAAAAAGTAGCATTTTTCACACAAAAGCATCAACCCAACAAAAAAAAAACAAATGCATATGTTCCGAATTTCTACTCAACCAAAGAAGAAAAAAAATCGCCCATTTTTCCACAAACTTCCGAGCCCTCAAACGAACATTCACAAGCCCAACCACTCAAATCCCCAAAAACCCTCCATTTCGCGTCAAACAAAACCCCAAAGAAAGCCGAATCATCGTCTACCGTGTTGGCGGCCCCGCCGCGGGGGCGGTCGAAGGGGGTGAGGGAAGCCGACATCACCACCAAATGCCACCGCAATCAGACCGCCAAAACCGCCGCCGGATCCGCGCATTTCAAGCAGAACACTCCCACAACACCCATAAAACCCAAACACACTCCCCCTACAAACCCCCACACCCGCCCCCAAAAGAAACACCCCCGCCGGCGACGCCGCAAGCCCAGATCTGCCGATCGTGGGCGGAGGTGGGGGCCGCCGGAGCAAGAAGAGCTAGGGTTTGTGGGAGACGGCGAACGATGGCTTTGGAAAAGCGAGAGGGAGGGTGGTGGTGGTGGTGGTGGAGGAGGCGTGGGGAGGAGCGAGCTTGCTGTGCAAGGCTTTGGGTGGGAAGCGGATTAGGTGGGGGAGGTGGCATTTCCTGTAAATATCGGTTGTTAGAGTGCTTGCTCTGTCTTTATGGTCTTGCCCACCTTTCCTCTGTGCATTGACCCCCTAACTGCTATAACTCTTCAAGTTGAACAGATTTGTTCATCAAACCTCAAAAAGGTCCAGGGATGTATATTCCTATTAGCCACAGCCTTACATAAAACTTGACTCGGTTTCACAACTAAATGCACAATAAAAAATAAGGTAAGTACTAATAATGAAATCGGTTCGTGAAATATATAAAATTCGTGTATATAAAATTATATTTTTTATTATATATTAATTAGGTTTTGTGTACGCAAGCAAAGTAATGGCCTTTACAACTACTCAAAAAACCGATAAACTCAAAATTAAACTTGTATTGGTTAAACCGTAGGACGACATGTGAGGGGTGATCAGGTATTAGTTGAATCATCCTTTTGATGGAGCCACGGGTAACAAAGAAGAATGGAGGAAGAGTAAGTGATAGGGACAAGAAAGAAGAAAGAGAATATTGTCGTTCAAGGACCGAAAGAAGCGGACTATCAAGAAGAGAAAACAAAACCTTGATAGGTTGGAAAACATGTTTTTATATAATGGCAATCTAATTTTGATTAAGTGGGAAGAAAAGAAAGGGGGAGGAGGAGGAAGACGTGAGGGGTGGAGATGAGGGTGAAGGAAGGAGTCACTATTATTAAAGCAATGACACAAACAACAATCAAGAAGAGCGGAAAATTAAAGATTTTGATGGGTTGTAAATACGTTTTTTATATGATTAGGAATTCATATATATAAATTAGATTTTCTCGTTACGTTAATGGGGTTTCATTATATGCGTCTAACAATTTTTTGAATATGTGTTTAGTTTTTATGTTTGTCAACCGGATTACATGGTAAGATTAACAAGTTTTTATTTGTATAATATTATTTAAAGTCGGGATTAATTTTTCTACTTTTTGAAATGGTTAGTAAAACTCTATGTAAACTCCATGGGACCCAATAAATTGGGGGAAACAGGCGTAGCAAAAAAATTTCCATTTTTTAAACAATTCATGTAGTTTTGTACAATAGGAGATTTTTTATGGTCAAATATGTTTTTGATATATTTAAAAAAGCTGGACAAAATTATTCAATCATTCAACATCATTGTAATCAAAAGTTCATTAATTTATAAATTATACAAATAAACATAAATATTGTAAAATATATCAACTCTTATTAATAAACAACGAATAAATAGTATATCTATGAAAAGAAGGAAATTCAACAAATTAAAATACAATAAAATAAAAATAATATATTAAATAATTATAATTTACCTCTACAATTAAATATTTTTTTTCTAAAATCAGAATTGATCATCTCATTATTTATTTTACAGTTTATCTATAGAATCAAAATTTATCGTTAATGTTATATATATATATATATATATATATATATATATATATATATATATTCTCCACAAACACAACATTTAAGCTTGATAAATTTTAAAAGGGCATCTGAGCTTTATTATTTTCTATTTAATTTTACTGATTGTGTTATTATATCCGGTTAATATGGCATGCGAAAAAAATCATCGGCATGATAAAAAATATACGCATATCAAAATTGGTTGAAAAAAACAACACGAATCTTTTTGTTTTTGTTTTTTTTTCCATGGCGAAAATTTTTGTTTTTATCACCGGTCACCATGCTGGCGTTTGGTCCAAGTCCAACCAACAAGGCACAAGACCTCCTAAATCTAGGGTGGGCTCCAGCACACCACCATGGTGGGGTGGTCGTCGTCAGAGACAACCGGCGTACTCTTCGGCGTCTTTCTTACATTCTGATTTATGAAGGCGACCACGCACCATACTTTGTGAGCTTACTATTCGTATAGTAATGGGTAGTAGCCATTTTAATAGACCAACCAATACCCAATCTCTCTAAGACCGCCAATCAACCGTTTTAATTCTGTAAGACAAATAAGTCGAGTTTAAATCGAACCGGTGAGTCCTGACTTAACCTAATCGACCGAGCAGGCAAGACCGGCCAACGGCCTGCAACATGGGATCGTGGTGCCCAATGCAACAGGAAACAGGCAGCATTTTTGTTTGCTTCCATTTTTTAAGGTCTTTTAGACTTAGTATGGTCGGTCTTTTCTTCTTGTATTTTTCTTGGTAGTGTCCCCACTAGCTTCCAATCTATACTCAAGTCAAAGACTACCAATCAACCGTTTTTATTTTCGAAGATAAATAAGTTGAGTTTGAATCGAGCCCGATGAGTCCCCAACTTAACTTAACCATAGTTGCAAAAATTAGAATCGAAATCAGAATTAGTTTTCGAGAGAGTAACTGAATTGGACCGATTCATAAAAAATTGGTCAGGAATCGGTTCAAATAAATCGGTCTTACATAAAAATTTGACAACTCATAACAAAAATACATAAAATGAAGATTCAGTTTCTTTTCTCAACACAAATACATAAGTTTATAATTTAATACAAATACAAAAAATAATCTTAATTCTATTGTTAAAAAAATTGATTGAACATTTTTAGGCAGTTATGACTACACAAAATCAACCCCAATAAAATGAATAAGTAGTTTCCCTTTTATTGCAATTATCCAATATCTAAGCACCAATGGAGCACATTTAGGCATTCACAGAATTAAGAATCAGCCAATAGAATAAAAATTGAATAAGTTAGGTATAAAAATTGAATAAGTTAGGTATTTATTGGAAACCCTAATCACCAACGTTAAAAAATATATTAAAAAAGTTCGGTCTAGTCGGTCTTTTCTTCTTGTGTTTTTCTCGGCGGTGGCCCCACCAGCTTCCAATCTCGTACTCCGTCGAACACCACCAATTAACTGTTTTAATTCTCAAAGACAAATAAGTCGAGTTTAAATCGAGCCTAATGATTCCCTGACTTAACCTAACCGACCGAGGGCGCGAGACGGGCCAACTGCCGGTCACCGGCAGCATGCGTTTTTGTTTGCTTCCATTTTTGAAGGTCTTCTCGGCTTGGTCGCGTCGGCCTTTTCTTCGTGTGCTTTTCTCGGCGGTGGCCCCACCAGCATCCATTGTCGTACTCGGTCTACGCAAACACCGCCGAGATAAACTGCCGACTTTCAAAAAGTTAGCTCGTCCGTGACTTTGCACATATATAAATAAATATCAGTCTTTGTTCTGGCATTGTTCTCAAGTTTTGCCGACCCCATTTGATGTGAACAAGAGAGCTAGATGCCCAATTTGATGTGAATCTGATGACTAAATTGCATGTTTTTCCTTGTTCATACACCACAACATTCAAACGACGTTCTTTGCCAAACATTTGAGTTTCGTGTGTTTGTCAGAGTATAAGTCTGCTCGTGAATTTGGCAGAGAGTTTCGGAAAAATATATATGATTTTTGGGTCTTCTCGTCATCATATGAAGCGAATTTTGTTTAGGTTATATCAACTGTTCGGAGGTCGGTGATTAGGCACGTCGAAGTAAAAGCTGACCCCACGGGTAGGTCTTCTCCTCCATCTCCCTCATTGATACTATTGTTTTCTAGGTGAGTAGTGAATTCTGGTATACACATTAAAGAAGTCCGGACATTTGTTTTATTAGTTGAGAAATGTTTGGTTATTTTTGTTTATAGTTTAACCGATTTTAATTTCATAACCCCACGTCAATCTCACATCCAGTACCTTGCTCGAATAAAATTTAATTTATTAAAAGAGATGGATCATAAGTCTTTAATTTTAGTCGAGTATTTTTTAAGGAGGCCCATTTGATTGTACTTGGATGTATGTCTATTCAATATGTACTTCGACCAGTTCATTGTTTATGGTATCGAACTTGACCTAAGATGATGACAAATCCAAGCTAACACCATAGTAGGCGAGAATAGATCTAAATATTTCAATGACATAATTTATAATTTTCGAAGGTAGGTAAATTATGTTAATTTGAAATTAATTTCACATTTGATTTTTTATTTTATTGGGTGAAGGAATGTGAAAATTAAAATTAGTCTCACATTCAATATCTATTAAAAGTTTATTGATAAAAATAAATTATATATCTTAAATAATTTGATTATGACTTAGACCCATCTGATTGCATTTAGATTGTATCATTACATGTACGAGACACAGATGCAATCATTAGGTTTTTTTCCATGGATGCCATTGGATAGGTTTTTTGCGTATAAGTTGAAGCCTAAACAAATCAAATGTTTTGCAAATAAAATCTCATCTTTTTCCCTGGGGAAAAGATCAATGTTTCTAACAAAAAATGACAAATAACATCTAAAATATGCATAAAATGCACAAACTTCATTTTAAAAATTGAACTAGTGAAGAGTGATCGCATATTTAATAAAGACAAGTAACATTGAATTGAGGTGCTTATCAAGTTGATTAACTTGTTTTTGTTTAAATAGAAAAGAAAAAGAAGGAGAAAGAAACTTGCATTTTTTACCTCAACTTATTCGCAATTTGACAACCCTAGGATTGCGTAAAACCTAAACAACCTCCCAAAAGTGGGAAAATATAGAATTTCTATAATATTTTCTTGTTAGAAAATGAAAACTCCTGCAATGTTGTGGCCATTAAAGAAATGATATTGTTTTGGAAAATTAAAGAATAGAATAATCTGCAGCCATTGTAAGGCCATTTAGTTTGTATATATATTTTTCAACATTTAAGTTTTATAATAATTATATTCAAGGACTCATGGATTGCAGCTGCTATTGAGTTAAGTCCATTCTATTTCTTGATGGCTTTCTTTTTGCAATTACATCCCAATTGGGTTGATTTCCCCCTTTTATTCTTTTCATTGACAATATTTTCAGGAGTATATATCATGATTCAAACTTCATAAAAAACCTAAAAAATCGTGAAAAGGAAAAAACGTTTCAGTAAAATAAATGATAATTCGAAAAGCTAGGATTAGCTGTGCTAATTAAAAATGACGAGACACTTAATATTGTCTCTTGTTATCATAATAATCTCATAATTGTATATAATTTATGGTCGTGACAAACATATACAAGCGTATAAAATAAAATCATTTGTAAGGTTCTAAGGCTTGACGGTAAGATCCAATTATATTGAAGGGTCATAGTTGTCATCCACGTGCCAAACGCCAGTTAATTAGAAACTTTTTTATTTGAATAAATAGTTATATGTTATCACCTTATTAGGTCTCACAGTCTCGTTAGCTGTCATATATATATATATAATAACTATAAAGATTATTTACTGAGGTGCAATGGGCACTGGTCAAGTTCAATTGATTAATTTTGTTTTATTTTCTTTTTAAGGTTTTTGCAATCAAATTTTTATAATTTGTAAAAAAGTTACTAACTGTCGTGTTGCTAAATTTTTCCCCATATTTTAATGTAGTTTTTAAATAAGAAGTTCCCGGAGAGACGTATTTTTATATTGTGTTAGCGTTTAGATATTGAAGCCTTGCGACCTAACCATACACCTTGTTTTTTTTTATTTGAACCATTTCTGGCCGGGTCGATTTCTTTGACCAAACCGGCCCGTAAGTTTGCTTGAATGGACAGCGGATATCTGGATACAACACCAAGTACAACATCTGCTTTTTTATACTTTTTTTGTTTTTTATTTTATTTTAATCGAGGTCTTCGTAAGATAAGAGATATGTTCATATTGAATTTGAAGTGTTTTAATCTGTCTAATCCGTTTGACTGACGCCAACGCGAACACATTCAAAGTCAACCAAAGCGCTTTTTTAAATTTATTTCTTAATTGATTATGGGAAACTTCCGCTTCTGGGTGTTGTCCACGAGGTGTGTTTTTTACAAATATTCAATTAATACGTCGAGCCAATTCATTAGCTTGTTTATATTGTTTAATGAAACCTCAGCTCAATTAATTTTTACTGCCGTTACATAAATAAATTTGTATTCAAACTCAGTGTGAATAGCTTAAAATTTATTTAAATTCGACTTGAATAATTTAAAGTTAGTTTAAATTCGATTCGAAATCGAACAAATTTTGAATATATATGCTTAAATCGATTCGAATATTTTTTATATTATTTGAACTCGCCTCTCGAACTCAAATATATTTAAACTGTTTAATTTAGATAAGATTAAAACTAACTCATTTAAAAGCTCCAAACTATCAGCCTTATTAACTCATTTAATTAAATTAATATCGATTGAATATAAGACAGTAATGTTATGTGTACTATTAAAACTTGATTGGCTCGTTTAATCAGTTATTTGGATCATGCTAATATGCAATGTTTATGGACCAATCAAATTCGAGACAGGAAAGAAATTTTTTGATGATACATAAAATTTTTCTCTTTATAAAAAATGTTCTAAAAAGACCCAACTGATAAACAGTGGGATTCATGTACAAGCTTGATCTACGTTTCACCCGCTCTTTTTTTCTTTTGGCTTGTAAGTTCCACAGATTCCCCTGTCAATGAAATATAAAGCAAACCCAGATCGCATAGATTTGGCCATAACATTTTTTTCAATGGAATTGCCCATAATATTAATGTGCCTACACATACCTTAGAGCATAGAAAGCTCATTTAACATAGTTTAAGACAATAAAACAGATAACATTTACAACCAAAAAAAATTATCCCAGTGATCAATCTACAAACATGAAACGAGTATTATTTGAGGAGTCAATAGCAATGTACAGATCATAGAATCAAAATTAGTGGGTAATATTGCAATGAATAGATAGAATAGAAAGATAAAAGGAAAAATCTAGGGAAGAAGTACTACCGATGTTCATCAAGAAGAAGAAGAAGAAAGCTGAGGAGAATCAGAAACAAAATTGGTCTGATCAGTTGTCGTGTGATCCTTGTCTTCCAACAAGTTGAGCAGTTCAGTAGCCTTGTTCTTGGACCTGGCACTGCTCCCCTTCTCCTCCACCTCCACAATCCCATCCCAGCCGCTCCCAATCTCCTTCACCAGCTCCTCCAACACCTCGTCGCCGCCGCAGCGCACCAGGTTGAGCAGCGCCGACACGGCGTTCTCCTTCACCCGCAGCGCAGAACCGGTGGCGACGTCGAGCAGGTCGACCAGCACCCTCACGCCGGCCACCTTCCGGAACGCGTCCACGCTCTCGCCGCAGCCGGCGACCTGGGCGATGACGGCGGTGGCGTCCTCCACCACCCCGATCCGGCTGTCCTTGACGACGAGGTGGAACAGCGGCGGCACGGCGCCGAGCTCCACCAGCCGGGGCCGGTTCGGCGGGTGGAGGGTGATGCCGAACAGCGCCTTGAGCGCGTCCTTGATCGACCTCGCCGGCGAGTTGGGTGGCTGCAGCAGCCGTATCAGCGGCCCCAGCAAGCCCGCCCGGCCGCCGACGATGGGGCGGTAGGCGTCGACGACGAGGAGGCTGTGGAGGGCGGCGGCGGCTGTCTGGGCGGCGGCGGGGGACCGGGGGTGGCGGAGGACGTGGGAGAGGGCGTCGAGGAAGGCGGCTGGGGCGGCCATGAGCGGTTCCCGGTGGGAGATGGAGATGTTGAAGAGGGTCGCCACGGCGTTCTCCTGCGCCGCGGCGTCCGGCGAGAAGAGCGCCCCGACAAGGAGCGGGACGCCCCCTGCGTCGGCGATGTAGCGGCGGCTGTCGGCATCGTGCTTGGAAACGAGGCGGAGCTCGCAGATGGCGTCGGTGCGGGCGTGGTCCGAGTCCGACGACAGCCGGCTCACCAGCGTCGCCGCAGCTCGGCGCTTCACCTCCTCCATGGCAAGACTAGATATTGCAAAACCAGAGTTGTGATGGGCGATTGGGGATATATCATCGATGATGAGATGGGTTTGGTAGAGGAGAAGAGGTGTGAACACAAAAGATGCTGGAAGAAGAAAGGAAGGAAGGAAAGGCTGCGTTGGTTGAATGCAGTGCTGGTGGGTGGCCAAAGTTCATCATCTCATCGATTCATCCATGATTTTGACGAGTGAAAGAGACGGTGGAGTCGTGTAAATCCGTGTTTGCGTAATTGTCGATCATAAATAATTTAGTATAATAATTTTCTTATCTCCAACTCATTATAGTCGCTTTAAAAAAATGTCACTTACCCACTTTTGTATTGATTAAATTTATTTTTAGTGGCTAAAAAATCACATGTAAATATGTAACGAATACTAGTGCTTATTACTTATTAAAATTTAAAAAATAGCATCCTAGGTTAGGTTTTTGTAACACCCTCAACTGACCCAAAAATATTATTGAGTAACTAAATCGTTCACTAATCTACTTAATATAGACAAACCAACTAGAATTTACGTAGAACATTTCAAGATGTAATGCAAACATTTAATTTATGGATGAAATGTTTAAATTTTAACGTTATTTTAAATGAATGCTATGATATGTAATCCATATTAAAAAAATCTGTTAAAAATTAAATTTTTTTAAAAATAAAACAGATAAAGTTTCCCTTAAAATGTAATAGGGACCCGCCTTGTTAACAATAACCAGTATAAATATATGTAACGATAAAAACATAAAACGTTACCAAAATATTATATTTTTCACACAACATTCACATCATAATAAATTTTATCTTTCTTAGTCGGGTCTTGACTCCATTTGTGCTTGTTCAGTTCTATTTATAATAACTGTCACACCTAGATTATTTCATAATTTCACACAAATATTTCTTACAATAAGATATTATAGTATTTATCCATAACAATTCATAGTAGTTCATCACATTACATTCTCATTCAATCTCATCACGTACATGCGTGACACTCTAATTTTGGTTTACTTAAGAACCAGATAGGAAATGTCATGATCAGGTTGAGTCATGTTTAAAGTAACTAGTTTATAAGATTCGTTCAATAATATAGATAGAAATAACCCGCTTAACATCAAGAGAATGGAAAATATCACTAAATACACGTAAAAAATACATCAAATATAAATATAAGTATAAAAGAAAATAACTGCACTGAGCTTAAGTGTGTGTGACGTTTATCTGTCATCCCACCAAATGTGACTCAGAATCATAAAGCCTACATATATGATAAGAAAAACGTAAGTAACTAGTGTTACTTGTCTATAAATAACTAATAGTCAAACTGACACAAGAATACTGACTGTAACACCCCGGTTCGGCTCACCCGTCAACCGACCCGGAAATGTCACCGGCGACCGAACCGTTCGCTAATCTACTGGGTTCGGTTAAGCCGACCCGGATCTGCCCTCGGTGTCTCAAGATGGAGATGCAAACATGAAATGCATGGATAGGATGCGTGGGTTCTAACGTAGTCCTACATGCATGCTATGATGTGCAAGCAAAACAAAACCATGCAACAGCAAGAAATTTTTAATTAAAAATTATCCACAACAAGGGTATATAAATATTTTATCAAAATACGATAAAACATGATAATCTACCGTAGCATTCATCATTATCTCTTTCGTTTCAATTGAACCGAGCCTGAACTCCAAACTCACTACTCATTCACATTTATCCATTCATTTCATATCAAACAATTTATCTAAACAAACACATCAAAATTATCATTCACGTAGCAATAACACACCGTCATTATAGATTACACGCGGCAGGTACATGTGTGCGCGGTTCCGTGCTGCTCCTCCGCAGTCCCGACAGCTTTCATCCCTCGCATTTCTCACCTACATATATATAGAAAAACCGTCAGTAACGAGTGTTACCGGCCCGGAAAATAACTAATATCAATCTGGCACAGGAGAGCAAACTCTCCTGTTGAATGAAAACCATATACTTCCTCAAGAACTCTCATCAGGGCACATACGGGAGCCGTCGCCCTCGGGTCGACAGCGTCCCCTACCTTTAACATTCTCATACCTCGGCCATTTCTCTATCGCTTCTCGCATCAAATCTCATTCCTTTCCGCCCTCTGCACCTTCCATATTACTCCTGGCCTTGAGCACGAAGGCCGAGTACTCTCAGGCAGTCGCCTTCAGTACCCTTTGAAACCACAAGTCTAGACATGCGCTGCAATGCAGTACCCGTGAACCTCCACACTTCTCCGGGTTTGAGGAACTCAAAGGTGGAGTTGTCAGGATCCCTCGGGAATGAAACGGCCCGCACACCATTCCAGAGCCCACTATCGACACACACGTGCCCGCTCGCGTAGCACGGTAGTCAGATTTCCCTCATTCAATCTCTCACTGAAAACGCGAAAACTATACATATATAAAGGTCTGGGTTGGGATTTATACAATAGGCCCGAAGGCAACGTGAGCTGGATCTGAAGTTCGAAAACAAACTCGAGGGATCTCATCCTCGAGGGTTATTAATTCGAGAAAATTGTTGGCTAAATGGCCCGAGTTAAGTGGGATCCGATAAAATGCCACTTAACTCGTCCTGCACATGATAAATCAAATACACAATAGAGTAGCGTAAATCAGAGAACGAGTCCTAAACGGACCTGGTAGAAGCTCCAAACGGGTCCACGCGCCTAGGCGGCGAGCTCTACACCGTACCTACACAATCAAGCTAAAAACTAACGCCCGCATGATGAATCACACATCCTATAGCATGCACACACAATCAACACAATCACGCATCAATCATCACACATCAACCTATATCAATTCTAGCAAGTCTACTTAGGCTAGTTTGCATTAGATCATGATCATTACCTAGTTACCCTAATTAGTTTCTTAGCCTCCATTTTTAACACCACTCAATCAAACAAATTTCATATTTTATCCTTAATCAAATCTACATTTATATATATTATTATAACATACAATTCACCAATCCTAGCATGCAATTCTAATAATCAATACTTTCAAATAATTAAATTAAAATAAATTATACCTCGCGTCGTCGAAAATCGGCGACGGCTAGGGTTTCCGTTTCGTGGCTCGAAACTCGAATTCGGCACCTAGCGGCGTCCGAAGTCCGATCAGATTGGACCGGGTGCGTTCGGCCGGATGATCCGGCGAATTTCCCACGAATCCAATTTTCCGGCGGTTTCGGCGAGTGTCGGCGGTTTTCCGGCAATGATTCGGGACGGGGCAATCAGGGGGTCTATCGGCACCAGCTCGACGAGCTTGGTCCAATGGCGGTGTCAAACAAAGCAGCCGGGGTGGCGATGGCCGTCGACGGCGGCGTTGAAAACGGGCGGCGGCGGCGGTGTGCTCCGATCGGGGCTGCGGCCGGCCTCGACGGCGCTCGGGATGGTGGGGGAAACGTCGGCGACGGCGAGGGGTGGTCGTCGGGGTCACAGCGGCGGCGGCGCGGCCCGGACGGCGGCGAATCGACGAGGGAGGCGTCGCGGCTTGTGGGGCGATTCCGGCGTCGTGGCGGCGAGACGGTGGCCGAGGTGGGTCGTGGCAGCACGGCGACTGCACGGCGGGGCGGGGCGGCGTTGCTCGGCGGCAGTGCGGCGTCGGCGGCGGCGGCGGCAGCACGCGGCAGTGGCGGCGGCAAGGTTTGGGGTGAGGAAGGTCGGGAGGGAGAAAAATACCGTCAATGGCAGTTTCGTAAATAAGTATTGACTCGATTCCTACTCGAGTCAGAATAATAACTAGTTCGTAATAAATTCTAAAAAAATCTAGAAAAATATGGAAAAATTCCATAAAATAAAACAAACACAACAACATCCAAATGGCATGCTCTATAACTAATAACCCACCCGAATATAATCCAACGCGTCCTAACGCGTTATTCGGCCTAAAACTATTTCTACGATCAAACATATAAAAAGAAAAAATACTGCATACTTTCATATATTCTGATAACTCATTTCTCACCATCTTCTCGACGTTATCATCATATATTCAGGTACACCACAAACAATACCT